>JAWDGP010001960.1:60000-66504 GCA_033675545.1 Elysia crispata
TAGATAGATAGATAGATAGATAGATAGATAGATAGATAGATCTATCTTTTTAAACTTATAGACTTGTCTTATTATCTCCCCCGTTATTTTTATCAATACTCGTTAATTCAACGGCTGTAAGGGAGGAACAAAATCTTAAGATGTATCAAGCTCTATGTTAATATTTAACTTGCTTAAAGCATTCTTAGAAGATTGTATCCAAATCCTCAAATCTCTCTCACTGAAGCGCACCAGTCTTCACCTCTCTATGGTAAAGATTAGTGACAATAAATAGAAGGAGAAAAAGAAGAAAATGATAGGTGGCAGAGTAGACAATGCATAATGCGCTTCTCTTGTGTTTGTAAAATTTTAACCCTCATTACAGTTTTTATAATATATGTATTAGATTTTAATTTTTTTTCTTAACATTAACATCCTCAGATACCTATGTCTCTACATCGATAAACGGACAAACTTATACTGCAAGAAATCTACGATACAATATAGTTATGCTTGTTTACATGTCTGTGAAGAACCTTACTGGAAACTTTGTCCCCACAAATTTATCTGTGCTGCGTGATCTGTTTCATGCTCACCACTTAAACTTCGTTCTCTGCCGTTCAGGATCAGTACAAGTGTCTGTACCGTGTTCTCAAATTGGCCTACGGTTCCCAGAATGGCTACGGAAATGTTACAGATGTGTCAAGCGCTTCAGAGATCTAATCTAATGATTTCCAACCACTTGGGCGATCCCTCTAAATGTTGAGAAATTTTGTGTGTGTAGCTCTTTCAGCTAGTCTCAGTTGCTTTTTTTTTGCTCTTTCAAAATGATGATGCAACTTTTTTTCTGTAACTCTTTGTTCTTTTCCTTCCTTAAATCATCTGCAAATTTTTTAAGCGTTTGAAAATTCCTTTCATTCACAAAGCTCATTTCAACACGTCTGGGTAGACTGCACCTACGAAAGTTTTTGTTTAATCTGAGTCTGAGGACATTATGAAGTAGCAAAAATGTTTGTTTCACACATGGCGCACTAAGTCCATTTTGTAATCTTCATTGAAAATGTACTGAACTTAACTGTTAGTCCTGGTATGTTTGAGTATTGTATTATTTTATAAGTTGTATCTGTTTTATTTTATTTATACACTTATATATGTACAAATTAACGGTAACATAAAGATATTATGTCGGCATCTAAATTAAGTCTACAAGTGTGATATCTACTTTGTGGAGACGAGTGTGTTCAGTCTTACACCAAGTTTATACCCAATGCGAGTGGAAGAACTTACCTAGTTGTGTCGCATTTCTCAGGCTCACATTTGTTTATGTTCGCTAACTTCCTGGTGGTAAAACTAATTGCAGCAAAATATCCATAATATTCTTGTTTTAAAAAATAACCGTTGGTATGTCTTATAAGAAAATTTAGGCCATTTCTGTTGTTTCTATGTTCACGAAGTTATGGCAAAATATAAAGTAAACCGCACTTAATAAATCCTGTTAATTCAATAATTGTAACTGTAACCACATTCTGTTTCCATAAATTAATAAAAAAAACCTTTTGATTTTCACATTCACACAATTACCTATCCAGTAATTGATTAATCGGTGATATAAATGTGACCAACCGTATGTAAAATCATATAAAAACAAGCACAGAATGTTAATATTACTACGTGTTACTTACTGCGGATAAAATATAAGATAATTGAGAGAATTTTAATTCTTGAGATACCACTGGAATTATAAAACAAATGGTAGATTGTTTATTGTATGCGCTTATATTCATTGTTATAAGGCGATTGTGTTGCATTCTTTAAAACCATTTGATCTTCATTGGTTAAACAAAACGTTATTTGCTGAAAAATTGTACAATAATTAAACTTTCTTTATCTGTAAAAAGATGACTATTGGCTTTTATATTTCTCTTCATGGCAGCTCCAAACCTCTTTATTACTCCCAATATTGCTTTCACGATGTATCCTGCGGCTAAATCTTTGCTTCATAAATCTAAGTTTTTCATTCGGAATTCTTTTTCAAGATTCAAAGATGAATGCATTGAATATATTATTGTCCAAAATGAAAATATAACTAGCTTGCTTTTTTAGCATTTTTTTTTCACTTAGTTCTTTTTTTTAGTAAACAAGCTGCTATAATCTATTCATTATCAAAAATGCGCGATACCACTATATAAAAACATTGTTTCCACGAACATATTTACATTGTTTCGTTTACGTTTTTGGAAAATGGATTTATGCTGTTTCTGTCAGTAACAGATAGGTAGATCTAGATAGAGAGAGAGAAAGAGACGAGAGAGAGACGAGAGAGAGAGAGAGAGAGAGAGAGAGAGAGAGAGAGAGAGAGAGAGAGAGAGAGAGAGACAGACAGACAGACAGACAGACAGAGAGGGTGAGAGAGAGAGAGAGAGAGAGAGAGAGAGAGAGAGAGAGAGAGAGAGAGAGAGAGAGAGAGAGAGAGAGAGAGAGAGAGAGAGAGAGACAGAGTATGTGCTACAGACTGAGCATTCATATAAAACGAAGTATTTTTTCACTCTGAATTTTTTTTCAAGATTCAAAGATGAATGCTTTAAATGTGTTCATGTTCAAACTACTTGTCTCGCTACTTTTTAAGCTTCCATTCTTTTTTTGTTTTGTTTAAGTAAGCACACTAGCCTAATATAGTTGTTATTATAGGCATATATACGCGATGCAATTAAAAATTTTTCAACGAACATACTTTCAATGTTTCGTTCACGTTTTTGTAAAACGGATTCTATGCTGTTACCGTCAGAAAAAGATGGACAGGAAGACAGACAGACAGAAAAAGGGAGATAGATAGATAGAGATAGAGAGAGAGAGAGAGAGAGAGAGAGAGAGAGAGAGAGAGAGAGAGAGAGAGAGAGAGAGAGAGAGAGAGAGAGAGAGAGGGGGGGAATGGGGTGTGTCATAAATAATAATTTGACTGTGTTGTTAAACTAAGGCTCTAAATTGAATTAACCACTAAAGAGATGCCCCACTTCAAACAATGGCGGAGGTATGAAGGAGGCTTGAAAAACATTTCTAAATTTAGAAAAAGCTAAAAAAGAAAACAACAACACAGCTCTGGTCATCTTTGGAGAAAAGTGTAGTGATCTCCATAATTATGCTGTAATTTTATATTGATGACACCTTTCTTTCAATGTACTGCAGTGTAAAGATTTGCGACAGTTTTAATCTGGTCTGCTCAACATAAGCTAATATGAGGTTTCGAGAATTTCTCACGTACCGCTGATCATGAGTCATAACGTAACCAGCCCGTGGCATCTCTTGCGCGTATGTGCCGTGTGCAAATCACCCTTCGTTGTTAACATCGCAAGAGCGCGTTAGCCGGGAAAAGTAAACTAACAGGAGCCCCTTACAAATATCTCAGATCACACATAATAGAATTCGAGCATCCTTAGCAGTCATCGTGCAACCTTTGCACAGCGGTTATGTTCTCTTCGGGAGAGCTTGCATGTTTGCGAAAAGTGATTGAGGTGCTAAGTACCGCTTCGTAGAAGGAGTTTAAGCAAATTCAATGATGTCGGTCAGTTTCAACTAATACTGAGCCAGAGCTCAATGGCCCCGTCTGTAATATCTCTAGAATGATTTTAAAAGCCTGCAGATTGAGCAGTTATCGAGTGGCAAACACAAGATCAACATTAATTGCTTAGTCCAAAAATAAACAAAAAAGAGAAAAATTAATCTCAAAATAATTGTTAAAAGCTGCGTCTTTTAAATCATTGGTATGAGTAGTGATAAGAACTAACCTAACTGTACTGATCGCTTCGTGTGCAAATTAATCTACCTTAACGTTATTCAAAAGTGACCAACGTGTGGATTTAGATTTTAACGCTACAGAAGTTGTAATGATAAAATTTGTAAAAGAAATTACATCATTTATAAGGTGATTCAGGCAGAAAATTCACTGTACCCTCTAGAGCTCCTTGATTTTAGTTTGCTCCGATCCATATGAAATAAATCTAGCAGACTAAGTTACTAAAAATGTTGAGTTGTACATTAAATCAATTTTTCTTTGCTCTCAGACAGAAAGTTTAGTGTACCTTCTATAATTTCTTGATTTTAGTTTGCTCCAATCCATATCACAGAAATCTAGCAGACTAAGTTACTAAAAATGTCGAGTTGTCTTCCCATCAACCCATTAGAATGGAAGTACCATAAGTATTATTTGCCTTGTCTTTCTAACCAAGTTAATAATTTCAAAAACCTAATTAATTTCTTGACATCTTGAGCATACCTTAACCAACTTATTTTTAGCATATATTTATAGTTATTTTGAACCAGTCTGCTAAGTTATAATAAACGGAGCCATTATTTATTCTAAAGTTTCAAAAGAAAATGTTGCTCCCACAGTGTTGCCCTCCTTCAAAAAGTACCTTAAATGGTAGATTTTTCAGACAAAAAGTTTAACTCAAATACATTTGACGCTAGACTTTATTACTTTTGTCTATCATCTTGTGGTACACACGTAATTCCACTTTAAGTATTTCAAATTTTCTTTTTTAATTTGTGTGAGATATAATGTAAAAATTAAAAGAAAGTAACTTGTAACCTGCACAGCTTAGAATAATGTTATTTATAAAAAAATATAATAGTTATTACCTCGATCATTTAACTGTTCTTGTTATTACTATAATTATTATTACAATTATTATTATTATTATTTTGATTCTTCTTCTTCTTCTTCTTCTTCTTCTTCTTCTTCTTCTTCTTCTTCTTCTTCTTCTTCTTCTTCTTCTTCTTCTTCTTCTTCTTCTTCTTCTTCTTCTTCTTCTTCTTCTTCTTCTTATTATTATTTTGATTATTGTTATTCTTTTGATTATTATTATTATTATTATTATTATTATTATTATTATTATTATTATTATTATTATTATTATTATTATTATTATTATTATTATTATTATTATTATTATTATTATTATTATTATTATTATTATTATTATTATTATTATTATTATTATTATTATTATTATTATTATTATTATTATTATTATTATTATTATTATTATTATTATTATTATTATTATTATTATTATTATTATTATTATCATTATTATTATTATTATTATTATTATTATTATTATTATTATTATTATTATTATTATTATTATTATTATTATTATTTTTATTATATTTATTATTATTGTTATTATTACTATTATCATTATTATTATTATTATTATTATTATTATTATTATTATTATTATTATTATTATTATTATTATTATTATTATTATTATTATTATTATTATTATTATTATTGTTATTATCATTATTATTATCGTTATTATTATTATTATTGTTATTATTATTATCATAGAAACAGCTTTCACTAGCCTTCAGTCGAGATCCGCCTGGTTCACTCGTATCGGTATCTGATGAAAGCTACAAGATTCTCTAGGCCTTTCATAGCACTAAGCATTTTGAATTATTAGAAAAACAAGCGATAAAAAAATAAGCTTTAATCGAAACAGATTTTATACTCTAGATCTACATTAGATTTAAATCAATTATACATAACCTACTTTGGTTCCGATTCATTGAGACCGGGTCTTTACAAACAGCTGGACAAAAATATTTTCTGTGTGTAATACGGGCTAGGGACCCACATATTATCATGTGGCTGCATTCAAAATATTTTTGTCGTCAACCTATGTTAAAGCTGCGGACAAGCTGCTTGAAAAAATCATATCTCATTTATTTCCCACTCCCAACCCTTCCTAAGCCTCTGTCTTATTTTTCGACTTAGACATATAAATTAACTATTTTAAGTAATATCATCATCATTTTGTCATTGTTTCCAAAATTATAATAATAAATTATAATATTATTTGTTTTTATTCTAATAAAGTATTTGCATTGCATACGCTGATATTTTGATTGTCCTCACGTCACATAAAATAGAACAAAAAATTTTATCAGCCGATTGAAACAAACCATCCACTCATAAATAATGACAGGTAAAATAAATGAACCTGAATCTGATAATCAGCAATGTTGATAAAGTATTTTTCTATGACATTAGATCAAACTTGCTTATCAATGTTACACATTTTTTGATTGTTATGCGTATCTATTAGGATGAACTTAATATGATTGTTGTAACTTGAATCAAAGTAAAGATCATCATTAGAGTACTCTGGACTGCTTAATGTTACAAAAAAGACTAAGATTTTCTTAAACAAAGTAACATTACTCATTACCAATGAATTCCAATAAAAATGTCATGTCACATAAAGATAGATGTAACAAAGACTTCACTCTTACTGTGTATTTTTTTTTCTTTTTTTTTTTTTTTACAAATTACGGTAATACAAGTGGATTTTGTTAATCATTATTAAGACCTCATCAATCTTAATTCTTATAGCCTCTTTCTCTCAGTGATGCTGTGTAAAGGTCACATAGAAAAGACGAAGAACGTATATTATTCTATCAAATTATGCATACAATTCCTATTCTGCCTGGCTATCTATCTGGGTTTTCTCTCTC
>JAWDGP010001962.1:5000-102500 GCA_033675545.1 Elysia crispata
ATTGCGAATATAAAAAGATATGGGGAATATGTAAATTCGTTGTTTTTGCGTCAGTTTTAAAAATAGAAGATAGGTAGATAGATATGTAGATAGATAGATAGATAGATAGATAGATAGATAGAGAGAGAGAGAGAGAGAGAGAGAGAGAGATATTAAAATTTCCCTCCTTCATTTTATTCCATGTTGTTGGACAGTCCAAACCAGTATAAAGTGACAGTCATTGATAATTATTCTTGCCTGAATAGGCCGAAAAAAAAAATAGATCCGTAAGTCCAGCCCAAAATTTTCCTATTTAAAAATAAATTAGAAGGAAAAAATGAAGGGGGGAAAATGCATAGTAAAGTATAATTAAAGAGATCCATTGATAAATAGAAGACACTTATGATCTTATGATGTGAACTCAGCCGCTTAATGTTCTCTCTCTCTCTCTCTCTCTCTCTCTCTCTCTCTCTCTCTCTCTCTCTCTCTCTCTCTCTCTCTCTCTCTCTATCTATCTCTCTATCTATCTATCTATCTATCTATCTATCTATCTATCTATATATCTATCTATCCATCTCTCCATCTCTCTATCTCTATCTCTATCTCTATAAATCTATCCATCTTTCCATATTTCGCTCTATCTCTATGTATCTATTTCTCTCTCTCTCTCTCTCTCTCTCTCTCTCTCTCTCTCTCTCTCTCTCTCTCTCTCTCTCTCTCTTCCTTCGCGTGTGTCTAAACTGTTCCATCTAAGGTTTTACTATAATGACGTCTTATTGTCATCGTAATTGAGCTTTAAGACAGTGAACCATCCAATGACAAGTGTGCCGTACCCGTGTCCTCGCAAGAACCAACACCAAGGCTTCATTGTAGGTTAGAATTTTAAGCTTTGTTTATATAATAATAATACATATTGAGATTGCCCTAGTTTTTTTGTTACGTCCCTTTATTTTTTTTTCTAAGATATTAGAACATATTAACATTAATTTTATTGTTAACTCTTTTTTTTTTTTAGATTCTCGATTTTTCCAGCAATGCGAGCTTCACATGATATTTCTGCATTTGTTGTTGACTTCTTGATTTGTAGTGATTTGTCTCCCTCGTTTGTTTAGGCAAATTCCTCTATAAATGCGACTTGAGAATAATAGAATTATTTTTTGTTCTCTCTCTCTCTCTCTCTCTCTCTCTCTCTCTCTCTCTCTCTCTCTCTCTCTCTCTCTCTCTCTCTCTCTCTCTCTCTCTCTCTCTCTCCAGTCAGCTGCACCAAATTTTACCAGTAATCAAAGAAGTATCTTCATTCACCGTTATATTCAGCAAGTGAAAAGTTCAAACAATGCATAGAAAAAGTTTAACGTCACTATTGGTTCTAAACAAGCAGAGATCAATATCATAGGAGCCAAACTTCACCAATGTCATGCCCGCCCCACCTGATTCCCTCAAGTCGCGAGTTTTGTATCACATCACATAACACCCGTCACAAACAAGACTGCTCTGAGGCGTCTTTTGTTTGAAATACAGTTAGAACAGTTACGCTGTAGACTAACAATGTTCGTCTCATAAGTTAGAACCAGTGGCACAGCGTTGTTAAGGAGAAATTACGTCATGGCTTTTTATCCCTCTTGAGTTGCCGAATTTGGTATATATTTAAATGGTGTTTCAGGTTTGGATCGCTGGTGTGAACCGTATCGGGATGAGAGCTCGGCGAACAGACCATATCTACGTCTTGCAGATCCTCTTTATACAAAGTCCGCATGTTTAAGCCTATAGGAACAGTATTCGAACCAAGGAATATTATTGTTATTTTTCGTTAATTTTTTTAAAAGAGTTAAAAGATCTTATCGAAACATTCAGATTACTTAAGACAATTTTTACTTTAGTGAAATTCAGAAAAAAGACATTGTCTCGTTTCCAGCTATCAAGTTTTTATATGTTAAGAATATAAAACTGCAAAGCCTACTTTACTAATTAAGTTATCTAAAGGCCCTCCTACAAGCTCTAGGTCGGAATCTGAAGATATGAACAAGACGTGCTCACAGGTGTATTGTGGGAATTGTAGCTGTTCGCTTATTTTAACCTATATGATAATAAAATTAACAAGGATAATGTTGGTTTTAGATTGGGTTTTTTTTTCACAAAATTAGCTAATTATTTTTTATTGATTTTGTGATATGAGCGCACAATAATATACTTAGGCTTAATACGAAAAGCTGAATACTTAGTTTTTGTGAATATTAAAGAAATTGGCTATAGAGGTAATTTTTCTTAGAAAGTAATCCAATAATTTACAAGAAAATGGCGGTTACAAGAAAAGATTTACTCTAAAAAGGCAGTTGTAACCGGTTTAGAATTGCTAACACGTATTATCCGGTTTGAAACATGCTTATATATTAAAATAATGAAATCACGCTTAACTTTATTTACAGTATGTATGGTTTTAATGGATCTGCCTAAACATTTTTAACAGAATTTGGAATATATTGCAGAACATTTTTTTCCTTTTTTTTTTGTGGACGGTTTGTTTTTGTGTTGCTGTGTTTATTGTTTTTGTTTGGTTTCGTTTGATTGTTTTGTTGTATTTGTGTTTTTTTGGGTTTTTTTTTTTTTTTTGGTGTTTCTTGTTTCTTTTCTTTTTTTTTGTTTTTTGTTGTTTTTTTTTTTGTTTTGTTTTGTTGTTGTTGTTTTTTCCCTGCATTATTTTATTTTATTTCTTGTCCCCGTTGATTTTTAACACCATTTGCTGTGTGCTATAATCATCCAAATTATGGTATTTCGATCCGAAATTAGACTATTTACTCATTGAAATGACGCACCATTTCAAAAAAGTATTTTTTCCTCTTGTATAATCCTATTGGCTTTTTAAAATACTTTTTTAAAGATTCACCTCCTTTTTTGTTACTTGTTCAGTTGGTTTTTTGTTTCTCTGTTTTTTTTTTGGTGCTTTTTATTTTTTAAGCAGGAAAACATTTAACTTTGAACAAGATCAAAGCTAGATAAAGTCCATTAAAACCTCTCAGTGCACGCTCCACTAGCTCCTGATAGACCTAACGTTTGCACATGCGCAAGACAGTGTGATAGCAGAAGTGAGAGTTCAATGATACGGATATATTCTAGCGTTCGCCCTTACGCTCTCGCGCAATCAATAGCAGTTCTTTACGGCCTGCGTCACATAGCCAACAACAGACAATATCAGAAAAGTCTGGTTGTAACAAGGCAGAAAATCGGATTCCTCTTCAATTACAAAGCATATCTTCTCTCAATACAATGCCCCTAACTGACAACATTGTTGAATTCCAAGCCACTGCTAGATCTTGCGGATCTCGCCATCAGGTTTTGCCAAACAAAGCAAAAAAATCTCAATAATTTTGTCTCTATCGGAAAGCATAGCTCTGCAATTAGTTTTGACATGGCATTTGAGTTTAAAGATAACTCCAATTGTATACTCCAGGCTTATTCGCAGTTTTGTTGTTTGTTTTGTTTTTAATGATGTTTAAAGATGGGGTAAAAAATTATTGGAGCGCCAATGTTATGGCACCCTTCCCAACTCCTTTCCTTTAAACATCATTGCATTGCTTGCGAGACAATAGTGCGGGAGAGTATAGTGGACTAGACTACCGCTAACATTTCTGTTGTTAACGTTTTTACAGGTTAACATTTTGCAATATTCGGCGCTGATTTTGTGAAAGCAGTAGGTGTTCTTGTCTTGGTATTGAACATTCTTTGAACGTATTTCTAATTTAATCTCAATATAGTGCATTTTTAACGAATCCAATGATTTTGTGTCTGTGTGTTTTGTTTTGTTGTAGTCTTCAGCGGAGTTCCTGTATCCTCCTGGTGGTTGTTACGATCTGTAAGTTCCATGAAGAATGTCACTCAGAGACGGTGGCTCTTCTTCAAAGCAAGAAAAGAGAAATGATGAAATGGAATCCGAACCCAGCACCAGATGTACACACTCTTTGAAAAAAAAAAAGCAGCAATATTTACAGGTTTTGAACGGACGAAGTTTTGAAATGCGGGAAGATACAGAATAAATAACTATAGCCAAGCAGGCCTTTTGATACGAAAAAAAATGAGTAAATGAAACAAACTTAAAGCGTCCATCATTATGGCAATTAAAAAGAATGTTGGTGGTGAGAAAACTTTTACGGTGATGATGAGAAGAGTAATAAAAGAACCGTAATAAATTGGATGACGATGAAAACGATGCTTTCAAGCTGACATTAATGAAAATGACAAGGATGATGACGACGATGATGACGATGATGATGGTAATAATGATGATGATGATGACAATGATGAAGTTGATGATGATGATGATAATGATGATGATGATGATGATGATGGTGATAATGATGACGATGATTACGACGATGATGATGATGATGATGATGACGACGATGATGACGATGATGACGATGGTGATGATGACGATGAGGACGATGATGACGATGATGATGACGACGATGATGATGATGACGATGATGACGTTGATGACGATGATGACGATGATGACGATGATGATGATGACGACGATGATGGCTCCTATTGTTTGTTTAAGGCTCTAGCGGCTGATTTTCCTGACATTTCTCCCAACCATCACCTCGAACCGCCATTTTGTATATCCACACACACAAAAGTCTTTTGGATCAGTGACAAATACGCTTTCTCTCTAGCCACCCGCTGTCAAATTTGGAGATATCAAACAGCAAAGATTAACAGCGCGTACACACATCTTGAGTCCGTTCCAAATTTTATTCAATTTTTGTATTCTCGACAATTTAAAGTCTGAATCAAGCGCCTTGTTAGAGAATAAACCAGAAAAGCCGGCTCAACTTCTATCCTTCTTTGCTCCTCTCTATCTTTTTTCGTATAAAAGATTTTTTTAAATCTTACTTTTTTTTTTATTTCTATTTTTTTTTTTTTTTTTTTGTGTGTGTGTGTGGGGGGGGGGGGGGGTTTCTTGTCTGTATTTGCTTACCGTTTCTCCTTCTGTATGAATATTCTCGATGTATGTGTAGAATCACCTCAGTTTAGCTGGAGATATTGGTATTCTATGTCCAGACTTGAAAGTTTATCCACCCCATTTTGCTTTTTCCTCTTACAGTTTTTTAAATGCTTGTCTCGCTTTGATTTTTCTTTTTTTTTTTTTAATTATCTATTTCTTTCTGCAACGTAAATGTTGGTACAACCCAGTTCATCTTAAACTTTCTCTTTCCGTGCAGAAAAAAAATAAAAACCAATGAAAGTCTTCTATTCAGACAAGAGATTTATTGTTCATTTAATGCACGTTTGTTGGTGGGTCAAATGTGAAATCATCTTATTATAATTTAACATTTTATTGAAAATCTTTAGTTCTAATCGGACGACCAAGTTGCCGCAGTGAAAGATCTAAAATCAGAACAGGAAAATCTTTTTTTAGTTGCTGTTTAAACGGCACATGTTCGAAGCAATTATTTTAAAATCTATAATGTAATAAATAAGTGAGTGTTATTAATATTCGTGTACACGTTAATTTATAAATGTGTATTAACATAAAACTTTTCCTGTCAGATCCTCAAAATATTTAAACTAGGCTTTTGGCCAGATGCTAGTTTTAGTATAGCCAGTTTCAGCTCAGAAATTGGATTAGCGCAAAATGAATGATGAGATTTAAAAAAAAAAAAACAAGACTCATGGAAATAGATTTTCAATTTAATAGAAGTGATTTTTTTTTTTTAAATGACAGTCTATGCTTATGAAGCTTGTTATTATATCAATCTTGCCCATCATGACAGAAATTGAAGTCTCGTGTGGATTAAACATTTTATAGGCACGAAGTTCGCTACATTTGGTCAAAAGTCATCTTTCCTATAGATGAGCTAATTTACTAATGTGCTTTTCTTCGAACGGACAATTAAAACCTAAAAGTTCTGGAAGATGGTCAAAGATAATTGAACCTAAAAAAAATTACTGATAATTATTTTAACCACTACCAATGGCTCAGATTGTAGCATTTTTTTTAACCAAAATTCTCTTCCGTACGTGCGAAACTCAACATCTAATCTTTTTTCTCTTTATGTTAATTTTACTTAGCGATTTTTAATACTGTTTTCTCCTGCAGTGTTCTAACTTTTTTTTTTTTAAATTGGTAATTTTATTTTTTTCCCGGAGATGTGTTTAAGTAATTGAGAAATTAACAGGAGGGTATACGTTTGTACATATAATTTATATATATATATATATATATATATATATATACATTGTTGTTTTTTTTGTTTTTTTTTTTTTTGTTATTTTTTAGGAATAAAAGCATTGTTATCGGCTATCTATTGTTTGTTGCAATTACTGCTGTTAATGTTATTGTTGTTGTTTGTTGCTGTTGCTGTTGTTGTTAGTAATTTTGTTAAAATTTATTAACTTTTTTGGCTTCTCATTGTGATGTTTAATTTCATATATAAAACTTCTCGTTTTATCGGTAAGGAATTAAATATCGGTGTGCTTAACCTAGCCCAAGATTATGTTTCCCGCGATGAAAAAGCGGGAAGTTGAAACCTACAGCCAATGTAAAAGCGGTAAGTTGAAACCTACGGCTAATGTAAAAGCGGTAAGTTGAAACCTACAGCCAATGTAAAAGCGGTAAGTTGAAACCTACAGCCAATGTAAAAGCGGTAAGTTGAAACCTACAGCCAATGTAAAAGCGGTAAGTTGACACCTACGGCCAATGTAAAAGCGGTAAGTTGAAACCTACAGCCAATGTAAAAGCGGTAAGTTGACACCTACGGCCAATGTAAAAGCGGTAAGTTGACACCTACGGACAATGTAAGAGCTGTAAGTTGACACCTACGACCAATGTAAAAGCGGTAAGTTGAAACCTACAGCCAATGTAAAAGCGGTAAGTTGACACCTACGGCCAATGTAAAAGCGGTAAGTTGACACCTACGACCTAATTTATAATAATGTTGAAAAAGAAAAAGTTCGTCTCTGTTCTCTTATTATAAATGAAAGCTTTTTTGTGTTTGAGTGTATGCGATTTCTTTTTCTAAAATATTTTTCAACTTTAAGAATAATTTAAGCAAAAATCAATAATTAAACTTTCACGCCGAGTAATTTATAAAATTCAATGATTTTTGTTTTGTTTTTTGCTTTTTTGCTTTTTTTTCTTCATATTTTTAAGTATCAAATAATCTTAACATTTTTTTCCCTTCAAACTGTATCAAAAAAAAAAAAGTTCACTCACCTTACACCTCTCTTCTTTCAAAGCAATCAAACAGTTCAGGTGTATAATGTCGTCTGCTAAAACTGGCGCCCAGGAAGCTTCGGCGTTCACGGGTTTGGTCGATTCTGACTCTGTCACAGCTGACAAAGCGTTTGAGGGGAAAGAGCGAGAGAGCGCGCTGGTTGTGAAATATTGCTGTCACACGTTTGCAAACAGTAGGATGGATGCGCGCCGGTTACTCAGCAATAACAGTCTGTGGGGGCTGCTGGGACGTGCACCTCTTTTTATACTGCTTGGACTGATGGCGAAAGTTATAGAGAACTGATTTGTCTGCGAAAATTCTGTGAAATTCGTCTCATTTATGCCTGTTCTCCGTTGTTATTAAAATTGTAATTCGTAATGTATAAGTGATTTTACCACAATTTCTAGCGGGGTCCTAAGTTGGGTTTTTGGATTTTCTTTATCATTCATAGATTTAATTTTTAAAGAAGATTAAAAACGTAGGAAGGGGCTCAAAATATTATTGAAATTATCGAGTGGACGGGATAAAAAATATGTTAATTGCTTTAATATTTTCGGTATAACTTCATTACCACATCCTGATATTGCCAATATCTTGACCCCCCCCCCCCTCCTTCTCCCCTCTCAAACCACCCTCCTCCTCTCCCTCCACCTCTATCTGACGTGTGCCCCGCCTCTTTTCTTGGATCTAATTCAAATTTAGCTCTATCGGAGATCTCCATTTCCAGAAGTAAACGTGGGTGTTGTTGGTGGTTCAAGCCAACAGCGTATTATTATTATTGAGCTGCTTAAAAAAAAGGTTAAAAATGTACAGTTATTTGTTTAGTATGGCGGGTTCTGAAAGGGGGGGGGGGGGGAGGGGTAAGAGCCAAGGGGTCCGTCGAATGCTGGTTGGTGGTTGAAACAGTTGTGAAGAGGGGGTGGGACAAGGGAAAGAGAGAGGTGTGGGAGGGTGGGTGTGACAGGCGAGAAAAATTGGAAATGAAGCAGAGGAGAGAGAAAGGAGGTGATCCACACAGGATAAAAGAATTGATGCGAAAAAGAGAGAGAAGTAAAAGGGGAGAGAGAGAGAGAGAGAGAGAGAGAGAGAGAGAGAGAGAGAGAGAGAGAGAGAGAGATAAAGAAAAGAAATGGAAAGGTAAGGACGATACGTGCGTCAGGACATTTGTAAGAGAGAGAGAGAGAGAGAGAGAGAGAGAGAGAGAGAGAGAGAGAGAGAGAGAGAGAGAGAGAGAGATAAAGAAAAGAAATGGAAAGGTAAGGACGATACGTGCGTCAGGACAATGGTAAGAGTTGCAGAGATATATATATCGTTTGCGATAACGGTTTTGCTTGGTCATTGTTGATTCAGTATGTCTTTAATACAGTTATCTGAGGCTTTTTTTTTTATATCATCCTTAAAGAGGGCAATGTTCAACTGATAAGACGAGGCCTTGCAGTCACGGACCGATGGTGTGGGACTGGAACCCGAGAGGCGGGTCTTAGTGGTTGTCAGGCGTGTGCTCGAAACACACAGCCACCAGCGCTTTTTGCTTGAGTGCAGATTACCAAGCAAGGAGTGAGACAAAGACAGGAATTCAAAAAGTTGCAGTAGGCGTTTTATTCCAGTTTTACTTATTTCTAAATATTTCGGATTATATCTTTGAAAAGCAAGTAAAAGTTCGACTTTACGCTTTCATCATCAGACCAAAAAACGAGAACAAGAAATTGCACAGGGATATTCACAAGCAAACGTTAAATACTAACCATAAAAGAAAAAAAAAAAGAAAATAAGAGCTTGTATTTGGAAAGGTCTACCAAGAAAAATGAATCATGCAAAAATATACACAGAGAAAATATATAACAAATACGCAAAAAAGACATGAAAAATAATGGATGAAATAAAAAAAAAATTTACAAAAATTGTAGAAATTATTGGCTAGAAAGTATTTATAAAATCATGAATAAATAAATAAATAAGTGAACGAACAAACAGCTAAATAAATCTGCAATTCCAGCAGTTACATAATATGATGTGAAACACGGTCTCTCATTAACTCGTTTGCCTAAAGAATAAGAATGGCGGAAAGAGCTATGGAAAGATGGATGCTTCAAATCAAAATACAAGATCAGAAAACAATTATGGTTTATAGGATATAGCAGTAGACTTTGTAGTAAGACAGAATGACAATAGGTGGACAAAAAGAAAGATCCGAAAACAATTTGGTTAAAAAGATAATATGGCACACTTTGTAACAAAACAAATGGGAATGGGTACCCATGTCATAAGAAAGAATGACAATAGATGGACAAAAAGAAAGATCCGAAAACTATTTGGTTAAAAAGATAATATGGCACACTTTGTAACAAAACAAATGGGAATGGGTACCCATGTCATAAGAAAGAACGACAATAGATGGACAAAAAGAAAGATCCGAAAACAATTTGGTTAAAAAGATAATATGGCACACTTTGTAACAAAACAAATGGAAATGGGTGCCCATTTCATAAGAAAGAATGACAATAGATGGACAAAAAGAAAAATGATCCGAAAACAATTTGGTTAAAAAGATAATATGGCACACTTTGTAACAAAACAAATGGAAATGGGTGCCCATTTCATAAGAAAGAATGACAATAGATGGACAAAAAGAAAAATGATCCGAAAACAATTTGGTTAAAAAGATAATATGGCACACTTTGTAACAAAACAAATGGAAATGGGTGCCCATGTCATAAGAAAGAATGACAAAAAAAAGAGTCGTCGGCTGGCAGACACAGAATGAGACAAGATCAAGACAAGCAGGATGTCGTGTCGATATTGTTCAACAGAAGGGTGTGGTGTGGTGTGGACAGCGAGAGAACGGAGGTCTGGTGCGGAGGGCTAGATCTAGATCTAGATCTTGCAGTGGGTGGAAAAAGACTTGTAGCAATATTAGGTGAGTATGAACTAATACGAAAATTTCAATCTTAAACCTGGAGAGAGAAAAAGACGGAGAGAAGGACATCTAAAGCGAGCGGCTATACCCAGATTTTGCACTGGGCGGGAAAAGAATTATAGGCGAGTTGGAGTTAAACATGCAGAGAGGAGAAAGAAGCAACTGAAAAAAAGAAAGAAAGAAATAGTCCTTATCATAGTATTCAAGAAGTTATGACCGTTCATGTTCACTGCTTTAATAATTTGTAAAGAAATGTCAAGTTTCTATGAGTCTCTAAAGCTTGTTTTCTGTCTTGAGGATTTAGTGTTTTAGATTATTTGATCTCTCCACTTTCTCTCAGAGATAAGTGTGCTCTTGTTTAGCAATCTGAAAACAGTGTAAGGTCCTTTAAAGAAGACTTCATTTATTCTTAAAATAAGTAGCTATCCTTCTAACTGGAGAAAAATCAATCAAAATAACTGTCTTGGTTTAGAGAAACACTTGAGGAAATTGGCAAATGAACTCTGAAAAAAATCCAACTTTTTATTTAACTGTGGTTTACCAGTAAATGATAACAAAATACTGACGGCAGTTGAGCCTCAGTATACACAATAAAAAGATAGAGATGGGATGACGTCAACCCTGGTTCTAAACATTATGAGAACATTACAAGCCAAGCTGTGTCTCGTTATGATTGATATAAGTTCTAAACACTATGAGAACAATATAAGCCAGGCTTTGTCTCGTTATGACTGATATAAGTTCTAAACTTTATGAGAATAATATAAGCCAAGCTTTGTCTCGCTATGATTGATATAAGTTCTAAATATTATGAGAACATTATAAGCCAAGCTTTGTCTCGCTATGATTGATATAAGTTCTAAACATTATGAGAATATTATAAGTCAAACTTTGTCTCGCTATGATGGATATAAAAGGGTAGGCTAAGTGTCATACAAGAAAATCACCCAAAGCAGTATCGCCCTATGTGTATTAAATCTTCTTATAGACTTAAGCAAGCCTTGCCGTTCGGGCATCCTTTATTTAGTGATTGTTTAGAACGAGTAACTAAGCGTTGCTAAAATTAAATAAAATCGTCACTTTTTCTGCTATTGTCTGTGACCAGGAAGTAATGCTTTAGTCGTGAGTTTTGAGAGAGTTGTGGCTGCAAGCAGTTAGTATGGGGTAGAGTGCGAAGATGAAAGGCGGGGTGTGTGTGTGTGTGGGGGGTGTGGGGATGGGGGGGAAGGGGGGAGTGGAGGGAGAGGGCGTGGAGGATGGAGAAGGAAGAGCTAAAGCAAACATATAGCTACATTATGTAAGATCACCACTTGTGAAAAAAAAAACATTTATAGAGGCTGTGTAGTGGATATTCTGTTGTATTGGTTCATTTATTTATCGATTATTCAATGATTTATCCTTCATTGACACACTTATTTGTTCATCCATAGACTATTAGGGCAAAAGATTGAGGATTTCTGTTTAAAAAAAAAAAAAGATAAAATGGAATGTTTGAGTTATCCACTGCAGCAGCAGCAGCAGCAGCAGTAGTAGTAGTAGTAGTAGTAGTAGTAGTAGTAGTAGTAGTAGTAGTAGTAGTAGTAGTAGTAGTAGTAGTAGTAGTAGTAGTAGTAGTAGTAGTAGTAAAAGGGAACGTAGTGGCCTATTGGTACAAGCTATGTTCTCTTTTAGTGGCAAGGCGATGGGCGCCGAAGCATCTATAAATCGATGGTTCTAATCTACTAATTCATGCGTTTTCGGTCATTTCTACTTAAAAGACTTACCCTAACCACTTTTTAGCACTACATAAAATTCTAGCTCTAATAATTCTTAGTAGTAGTAGTAGTAGTAGTAGTAGTAGTAGTAGTAGTAGTAGTAGTAGTAGTAGTAGTAGTAGCAGTAGTAGTAGTAGTAGTAGTAGTAGTAGTAGTAGTAGTAGTAGTAGTAGTAGTAGTAGTAGTAGTAGTAGTAGTAGTAGTAATAGTAGTAGTAGTAGTAGTAGTAGTAGTAGTAGTAGTAGTAGTAGTAGTAATAGTAGTAGTAGTAGTAGTAGTAGTAGTAGTAGTAGTAGTAGTAGTTGTTGTTGTTGTTGTTGTTGTTGTTGTTGTTGTTGTTGTTGTTGTTGTTGTTGTAGCACTAAAAGAAGAAGAAGAAGAACAACAACAACAACAACAACAACAACAACAACAACAACAACAACAACATAACTGCGAAGCACAAAAATAGAGAGAATAATTATATATGTTTAAACAAGGAATGGTTGAATAGCCTTTGAACAGAAAGAAAGAAAGAAGTAAATAAAAAAAATATTAAAATTATTAATAAATAAAAAAGTGAGAAAAAGAGAATGAAAAAAAAAAAAGAAATGAAGAGAAATAGAAATAGAGGGAGACAGATAAAGTAAGAGAGATAGGTCAAGTAATTCATGGAAGGTGGACGATTTATTACATGATTGTGCATGGGAGCTAAAATTGTTTTAATAAGCTGTAAAGTTTATATAAAGAGCTAAGGACAATCTGGTTATAGTCAATCACTCTGTTTCTCTTTATTCCCGCCTACTCTCTCATTTGCTACAAAACTTTCAGTGGCTCGGAAACGAAAAACAACAGTATAAGGTCGGAACAGGAACCGAACACACCTCAGTCATACCCAAGGAGAGCGGAGGACAAACGACACCCTTGTCTTCCGCTTGAAACACAAGTGTCGTATGAAGAGAATTTAAGGTAAGATCTTCTATACCTATGAAAAGCTCCCACAGTTGAGCACTCTTATCAATAATTCCAACTTACCTTCAAACTCTCTCTCTCTCTCTCTCTCTCTCTCTCTCTCTCTCTCTCTCTCTCTCTCTCTCTCTCTCTCTCTCTCTCTCTCTCTCTCTCTCTCTCTCTCTCTCTCTGTCTCTCTCTCTCTCCATCTATCATTCTATCCTTCACTTTCCTCACATGTTTCCTTTCATACCGAGTCTGCTACCCCTCTTTCCCTCCCAAACTGCATGTCTTCCATCAATCTTACTTTACGAGCATGTCCCCTCAATCCATTTATCGGAGGCACACAGCTCCAGAGTCACACAAAACAAGTTATCTGCGCGACGCTTACTAACATAAACGAATTTCCGAGGACCGCGGATGAATTTTTGACGCCTGCCCCTTCAAAATGAAGAGAGATTGTCGCCCCTTTTTCCATGTGCTGTCGACCAATAGGATGACTAGATTCGGTTGTAGGACAGCAGGACACTTCAAATTGATATCTCAGAAAGGTTGAGTCGAAGAAAACAGCTTTATTTGCTTTTTTTTTTTTACTCAGTTTTTTTTTTCTGGTATTTTACGGATAGTTTTAAATACTAGCATTTTTTTTCCATAGTTATTTTTTTTTTCCAAAAGTGATTTTGAAGTTTTATTCAGCTATAATTCAGAGTGTTCCATTATATATATATATATATATATATATATATATATATATATATATATATATATATATATATATATACATACGCCCTATCATGTCATAATTTTTCCCCTCCATGCACGACTTATAATTTTGTTTTGTTCAGTTGTTTTTCTTAACGCTACGTTATTTAAGTTAAAACTAGCAATATCGATTTTTATTATCATACATTATTTTACTTGCCTATAGGTAAAAGAGAGTCCAATCACAAATAATCCTGGCTGAGAACTAACCATGTTAATGGGTGTTAATACCAACGCGATGACAGAAAATAAAAAGATTCATAGTCAGTCCAGATAGACTGCGTATCACTCCTTTCAAACATCGTCTGTATCAGATACGGTATAGGTTTATTGTTTTCGAATCACCTTGTATTCTGACTGCTTCGAGCTATCACCGAAATCTATCGATGATTTAGAGCTTTGTTACTAAAGTTAGCTGAAAGCTTTAGTGAGCGGGGTCATCCCTCTTTTCTTCTTCTTCTTTTTTTTTTCTTTTACTTTTTTTAGCGTTATTCTGAGAATAATTTGATTTTCCTATATTGTTAATTTTTAGTCTAGAGCAGCTAGGTTAATGGTGACTCTCTAATATATGGAGAGAATTACTTAATGGTCTGATAGTATCTCTCTCTCTCTCTCTCTCTCTCTCTCTCTCTCTCTCTCTCTCTCTCTCTCTCTCTCTCTCTCTCTCTCTCTCTCTCTCTCTCTCTCTCTGTCTCTCTCTGTCTCTCTCTCTCTGCGTTCATCTATCTATAAATATACTAACCTCTCATCTAATTATCTATCTTTTTATATGTCTGTCCATCTGTCTATCTATCTATCTATCTGTTTACCTATTGATCTATATAGCTAGCTATCTGTCCCTTGCGAATTCTTGCCTCTCTGCCTTATTCTGTTCTCTATAAAGCCATATTTATAAAACAGTTGTGCTTTACTCCTTCTGGAATAGAAAAAAAAATGTTTTTTGGATTTTGTTTTGCTTCTTTTTTATTTTGTTTGCTTTTTTTGTTTGTTTGTTTTTGTTTTTTTTTGTTTTTTTTTTGTTTTTTTTGTGTGTGTGTGAAGAAAAAAAATCGGGGGTTCCACATCGACCGTTATAATTGCAAAACCATGAGTCGCATTATTCCTGCTATAAGAACCAAGTTTAACAGCTGTATTGTTCAGACATGATGCAAACTCGTGATAGACCACTCAGCCCAAAAAGTAAACAATTTTCCGCAAAAACAAAAGAGTTCTTTTCCCAATAGTTTCTCCGTTAAAGTTAAGGCAAAAAGCATTTTTTAAGATAAAACCCAGTTTTCAAGCTATCATGGACCGTTAAGAGCAGAATAACCCTGTCTTCTGGCTGCTTCTATAAATATTTGGACATCTGTGCTCTAGTGGGGTGAGTAGAATAACCCTGTCTTCTGTCTGCTTCTATAAATATTTGGACATCTGTGCTCTAGTGGGGTGAGCAGAATAACCCTGTCTTCTGGCTGCTTCTATAAATATTTGGACATCTGTGCTCTAGTGGGGTGAGCAGAATAACCCTATCTTCTGGCTGCTTCTATAAATATTTGGACATCTGTGCTCTAGTGGGGTGAGCAGAATAACCCTATCTTCTGGCTGCTTCTATAAATATCTGGACATCTGTGCTCTAGTGGGGTGAGCAGAATAACCATGTCTTCTGGCTGCTTCTATAAATATCTGGACATCTGCGCTCTAGTGGGGTGAGCAGAATAACCCTATCTTCTGGCTGCTTCTATAAATATCAGGACATCTGTGCTCTAGTGGGGTGAACAGAATAACCCTGTCTTCTGGCTGCTTCTATAAATATTTGGACATCTGTGCTCTAGTGGGGTGAGCAGAATAACCCTATCTTCTGTCTGCTTCTATAAATATTTGGACATCTGTGCTCTAGTGGGGTGAGCAGAATAACCCTATCTGCTGTCTGCTTCTATAAATATCTGGACATCTGTGCTCTAGTGGGGTGAGCAGAATAACCCTGTCTTCTGTCTGCTTCTATAAATACTTAAAAATTTGTACTCTAGTGGGGTGAGCAGAATAACCCTGTGTCCTAGCTGCTTCTATAAATACTTGGACATCTGTGCTCTAGTGGGGTGAGCAGAATAACCCTGTGTCCTAGCTGCTTCTATAAATACTTGGACATCTGTGCTCTAGTGGGGTGAACAGAATAACCCTGTCTCCTAGCTGCTTCTATAAATACTTGGACATCTGTGCTCTTGTGGGGTGAGCAGAATAACCTTATCTTCTGGCTGCTTCTATAAATACTTGGACATCTGTGCTCTGGTGGGGTGAGCAGAATAACCCTGTCTTCTGTCTGCTTCTATAAATACTTAAAAATTTGTACTCTAGTGGGGTGAGCAGAATAACCCTGTGTCCTAGCTGCTTCTATAAATACTTGGACATCTGTGCTCTAGTGGGGTGAGCAGAATAACCCTGTGTCCTAGCTGCTTCTATAAATACTTGGACATCTGTGCTCTGGTGGGGTGAGCAGAATAACCCTATCTTCTGGCTGCTTCTATAAATACTTGGACATCTGTGCTCTGGTGGGGTGAGCAGAATAACCCTATCTTCTGGCTGCTTCTATAAATACTTGGACATCTGTGCTCTAGTGGGGTGAGCAGAATTACTCTGTCTTCTGGCTGCTTCTATAAATATTTGGACATCTGTGCTCTGGTGGGGTGAGCAGAATAACCCTATCTTCTGGCTGCTTCTATAAATACTTGGACATCTGTGCTCTAGTGGGGTGAGCAGAATAACCCTATCTTCTGGCTGCTTCTATAAATACTTGGACATCTGTGCTCTGGTGGGGTGAGCAGAATAACCCTATCTTCTGGCTGCTTCTATAAATATTTGGACATCTGTGCTCTAGTGGGGTGAGCAGAATAACCCTATCTTCTGGCTGCTTCTATAAATACTTGGACATCTGTGCTCTAGTGGGGTGAGCAGAATAACCCTATCTTCTGGTTGCTTCTATAAATACTAGGACATCTGTGCTCTAGTGGGGTGAGCAGAATAACCCTATCTTCTGGTTGCTTCTATAAATACTAGGACATCTGTGCTCTAGTGGGGTGAGCAGAATAACCCTATCTTCTGGCTGCTTCTATAAATATTTGGACATCTGTGCTCTAGTGGGGTGAGCAGAATAACTCTATCTTCTGGCTGCTTCTATAAATACTTGGACATCTGTGCTCTAGTGGGGTGAGCAGAATAACCCTATCTTCTGGCTGCTTCTATAAATACTTGGACATCTGTGCTCTAGTGGGGTGAGCAGAATAACTCTATCTTCTGGCTGCTTCTATAAATATTTGGACATCTGTGCTCTAGTGGGGTGAGCAGAATAACTCTATCTTCTGGCTGCTTCTATAAATACTTGGACATCTGTGCTCTAGTGGGGTGAGCAGAATAACTCTATCTTCTGGCTGCTTCTATAAATACTTGGACATCTGTGCTCTAGTGGGGTGAGCAGAATAACTCTATCTTCTGGCTGCTTCTATAAATACTTGGACATCTGTGCTCTAGTGGGGTGAGCAGAATAACCCTATCTTCTGGCTGCTTCTATAAATACTTGGACATCTGTGCTCTAGTGGGGTGAGCAGAATAACCCTATCTTCTGGCTGCTTCTATAAATATTTGGACATCTGTGCTCTAGTGGGGTGAGCAGAATAACCCTATCTTCTGGCTGCTTCTATAAATACTTGGACATCTGTGCTCTAGTGGGGTGAGCAGAATAACCCTATCTTCTGGCTGCTTCTATAAATACTTGGACATCTGTGCTCTAGTGGGGTGAGCAGAATAACCCTGTCTTCTGGCTGCTTCTATAAATACTTGGACATCTGTGCTCTAGTGGGGTGAGCAGAATAACCCTATCTTCTGGCTGCTTCTATAAATACTTGGACATCTGTGCTCTAGTGGGGTGAGCAGAATAACCCTATCTTCTGGCTGCTTCTATAAATACTTGGACATCTGTGCTCTAGTGGGGTGAGCAGAATAACCCTATCTTCTGGCTGCTTCTATAAATACTTGGACATCTGTGCTCTAGTGGGGTGAGCAGAATAACCCTATCTTCTGGCTGCTTCTATAAATACTTGGACATCTGTGCTCTAGTGGGGTGAGCAGAATAACCCTATCTTCTGGCTGCTTCTATAAATACTTGGACATCTGTGCTCTAGTGGGGTGAGCAGAATAACCCTATCTTTTGGCTGCTTCTATAAATATTTGGACATCTGTGCTCTAGTGGGGTGAGCAGAATAACCCTGTCTTCTGGCTGCTTCTATAAATACTTGGACATCTGTGCTCTAGTGGGGTGAGCAGCGTGCATGCGTGATAAACTAAAGCGCATCGCGAAAACGTTGACGAGAAACACAGGTTACCGATTTATAAACCGACCGACACAACAGGACTCGAGATGAATTCCAGTTTTCATTAGGAAAGGGATCGTCATAGCAAATAACGTTATTGTTTCCATGCATGATTTACAAGACCATCGGTCAAGTCCAGAATACTCCATGTTATTATTTCTAGGGAATAGTTTCGTGTTTAGCATTGTCTCTATTGGGGTAGATGCTTGATGCATCATTCGTGATGTAAGCATTCAAGGTCAACCAAAATCTGACATTTGTCTAAGGGCAGATCAAGTTGACAAAGTTTAATTATATTGTGAGATTCACTCTGAATGTTGGTTACTGGTAAGATGTGATAACATGCATTGCCAAAATAAGGAAAGGACTCAACGCATTTATGGCGGCCCAAATGATTATTTTATCAAACAAATAAGTCAAACCCATATTTGACCTTTCCAGAACCATGTTGCATGTCCTTCCTCTGAGGTATTGATGTATCGTTCCCCGAGGAATCGGGTAAAAACCAAACCTAAAGTTCATTGACAAAGACCAGCTTATTGCTGTAATGACACTTCTAGAATATAAATAAGACGCGACGTCTACACAGAAATAAGCCATTCACATCAAAAGGTTATTTAGCGGCCGTTCATGTAGATATGTAAATATCATCGAAAATTCCATATATACAGAATGACATGTTTTTCGTGATGCTTTTGTCTTGGCGCTACAGTCGGTCAAAGTATTCGAAATTTTTTTTTAAGTTTTTCACTTCATTAGATTAAAATAACATGTCTTCTGGTTATATTTTTATCTAAAAAAAACTAGTTGAAAGACCGCGAATTCGCAGGATTGAAAGTTTAAATGAATACCAATGTATTAATAAATTTAACAGAAAATTATAATATTAATGCTGATTTGAAGACAACATTATTTGGTGTAGCTTGTTATAGTCAAAGAGTTCTTTGATGGCGGTGCCAATGCAAATTGTAAACCATAATAGCTTTTAACTCTTGACATAGCTACATACAACTGACCATGAGTGAAAACTGACTGTGGAAGATAAATTCCAACTTTTGTCAAATTTTGACCCTGTGACTTGTTTCTAGTCATGGCATAGGACGGTTTTATTGGAAACTGTCTCCTAGTGAGTGTGAATGGGAGATGACAGTCTTTGGTTGTTTTTACGTCTGTTTTCACTACCTGGATCAGATCTTGGTTGATCTATAGATCTAGATCCAGTTTGTCGTAGATCTAGCTCTAGATTTCGATCAGTATCAATAGATATGGATGGTTGATCAAGTGTTGTTTCTGGTGGTGTGGTTGGGGGGAATTTGAATTTGATTGAGAGTTTCAACGTATCTGGATCGTCTTAAAGACGTCTCGTTTTCTCACCTGACATCGCAATATCGATCTATCTTCCACAGTTAATTACATCACTCAGACTGAGGTGGTCTTATCGCTGGTTGGCCTATGCTATGCGGGAGAGGTAGATCTAGATCTAAATTGAAGAAAAAGTAATGGCAAAGGTCTAATTTTGATCTATTGACACAGAACATTGCTTTTTAAAAAGTGGGGGTCATGTCCCTAATGTATTGTTATGTTTACGTGACTGTGTAAGTCTGTGGTGATGGACAACGATCAAACTTTTTAGAATTACCGCTATCTAGTGAAGTTGATGGCCGTTGCAGAAGGCGTACATTGAAGAACAAATAATATCAAAGGTCTAATTTTTATTTAATGACAACAAAACATTGCTTTTCAAAAAATGGGGGTCATGTCCCTAATCTGATGTATAGTATTTCATGAAAAAACTATTTTGTAATTTTCAAGTGTCTGAATAAGTCTGTGGGGATAGGCAAAAATTCGAGGAGGGGAGCATACAATGAGCACTAATTTTTTTTAAATAAGTGGGGATAACAAGAGTCTATTTGAAAAGTTTCACTCGCTTTGAAAATTGTAAACCGCTGAGAACAGTCTTTTAAATATTATTTGGTTCATCAAAACAAATTTGGTAAAAATTATGAGGAATTAATTACAATAAAAATATAAGGAACATTACTGTCAACAGCATCTCTTGGCCTAAATCCTTAATTTTTTATTAGTTTGTTTTTTTTTTGTTTTGTTTTTTTATACCTCCTGCGCCACTGAACGTGGCAGATCAAACTTCAGTAACCGATATCATATCACAGAACAGTGAGTGGCTCAAACTTCAGTAACCGCCATCATATCACAGAACAGTGAGTGGCTCAAACTTCAGTAACCGCCATCATATCACAGTACAGTGAGTGGCTCAAACTTCAGTAACCGCCATCATATCACAGTACAGTGAGTGGCTCAAACTTCAGTAACCGCCATCATATCACAGTACAGTGAGTGGCTCAAACTTCAGTAACCGCCATCATATCACAGTACAGTGAGTGGCTCAAACTTCAGTAACCGCCATCATATCACAGTACAGTGAGTGGCTCTGGAGGAGATGGCGCAGAAAGGAATCCAAGTGAAGCGCTTGTAACAATATAGATGGCAAGATTGTTACAAAAAAAAAAGAAAAGCAAACAAACAAGAGTAAAATATAAGGAGATTTAAAATATAAAAGGTTTCTAAAGTGGATTTGTCCATCTCTAGATAATGCGAGAACGTTTACAAAAGCTCTACGAGTTAGATTAGAGAGAGAGAGAGAGAGAGAGAGAGAGAGAGAGAAAGAGAGAGAGAGAGAGAGAAAGAGAGAGAGAGAGAGACAGTTTAGCCAACGGAATATTTAAGAAATAATAATTACAATATCTAGAGAAATGTCAAAGGTAGTTCTTAGGTCTTAAACTTTTTCAGCGGTAAAGCAAGTTTGTAAAGCATCATTGAACAGTAAGAGGACCAGAAAACGAGTTTTTGCTTTGACAGCTGAAGTGGATAAATAATAGCCAGAGCAGCTGGATAGAGAAGATGCGTCCAGGTCTCATACATGTTGGTCTGTGATTATTTCCAATTAGGTGAGCGCAGGAGAACCTGGAGCATGTCTCTACCGGATTAGAGTCTTCAAACCACGGGCCGCTTGTATCTTTATCGATAAAAAAATAGTTTCTGAGGTTTCAAAGTCCAAGCTTAAGACTTTATGTTTTTGAAAATATATAGCGAAACATTCATTTCCCGTTTATATGAATGTATTAAGTTTTTCTGTACTTGAAATGAATGTCTTGTTAAATCCTACACTAGTAATTACAGTGAGAAAATAAGAAATCGTTTGAAGAACTTACATTTCAGGGAAGTGCTTTGAAATATGACTTTTTCAGCTAAATGAAATGTACCTCGGTGTATGTAGGCTTCAGAAGGGATATTTGGCCCATCTGTAAAATAATGTTGATAATGTTTTGTAGAAAGAATATAAAACAAGTGTGCTTTAATGTGAGAAAATTGCCATCAATACTGTGGAAATAGATAGAAGGAAATACACCGAGAAATCGTGTGTTTTTCAACACATTGGCTTTTTTCCCTTGGGCTAATTTGGGGAAGATTATGCCTTGCGCTATGGTCATTCCCAAAGTTTGGGAAAAGTTCACCTTGAACGGGTAGGTATTAACAAGGACTGAGCACAACCCAGAATAGAGGAAATGTATATGCGTATGTGCAATTTTAGAGAAGACTGTCACCTTATTGTGCCAAAGTCATGGCAGAGGACCAAATCCAAGAACCAGTTGGCCAGTCCTCAAAACAGATCTTGTAAACCGTGCCCCAACAAGCCGTGCTCCATGGGCTGACGTGACTTATTTCATCAAAACAGATCTTGTAATCCGTGCCCCAACAAGCTGTAGAGGAAATAGAGGAAATGTAGAGGAAATGTCTATGCGTATGTGCAATTTTAGACAAGACTGTCACCTTATTGTGCCAAAGTCATGGCAGAGGACCAAATCCAAGAACCAGTTGGTCAGTCCTCAAAACAGATCTTGTAAACCGTGCCCCAACAAGCCGTGCTCCATGGGCTGACATGACTTATGTCATCAAAACACATCTTGTACTCCGTGCCCCCCACAAACCGTGCTCCCTGGGCTGACATGACTTATGTCATCAAAACACATCGTGTAATCCGTGCCCCAACAAACCGTGCTCCCTGGGCTGACTTGACTTATGTCATCAAAACAGACCTTGTGATCTGTGCCCCAACAAGCCGTGCACCCTGGGCTGACATTACTTATATACAGATCTTATAAACCGTGCCCTCAACAACTCCCTGTGTTGCATGACTTATGCCATCAAAACAGATCTTGAAATCTGTGCCCCAACAAGCCGTGCTCTCTGGGCTGACATAACTTATGTCATCAAAACACATCTTGTAATCCGTGCCCCAACAAGGCGTGCTCTATGGGCTGACTTGACTTATGTCATCAAAACAGATCTTGTAATAAATGCCCCAACAAGCCGTGCACCCCGGGCTAACATGACTTATGTCATCAAAACAGATCTTATAAACCGTGCCCTCAACAACTCCCTGTTTTGCATGAGTTATGTCATCAAAACAGATCTTGTAATCCATGCCCCAACAAGCCATGTTCTCTGGGCTAACTTAAAGTAACGACAACTCTCCAGAACATTTTCTCAAAAGGCCGCGTATAAGATTGTTGGCCTTTAGTCTTGAAATTGAAAGTAGGGCCAAAATGACATAAGGTATTTAAATCGTTTTATGTTCAAAGCGTCAGATGAGTCTCCAATTCGATCCCAATGAAGCAAATGAAATAAAAAAAAATCTATCACCTTGCAAACATGGTTGACACATCAGTTCCGAAACCAAAATCGCTGAAAAATAATTTCTTGAGTTCCCAGGGGTACGTTTTTCGCCTTTCCACCCTAACCAAGCAAACCAACTCTAATCTCTGCGTCTACCCCCGATTTTCCTTTTTTTTCTCTTTTACTCATCGCTAGATGTGATCGAAGCCTTATCTCTAGAAATTGAATGAATTATTTGCGAGCGCTATCAAGGGAGGTGATAATAGCTTGGATACACTATATATATATTTTTTTTTTGCCTTTCGTCAATTCTATAGATAACTTTTCCCTTGCCCAAAGGATACAGGTAAGACTAAAGGGAGAATTTAAAAGGCACGATCTTAGACACAGTTTTAGGTTTTGATTGTTTTTCTACGTATCCTGAAAAGTTTTCCAAAAAGCTACATGTCCTCTTTATCTGGATGTTTTTTAAATCTAAGGAGAACAGGAATGGAGGTGTCCTAGAGGAGTATGAAACGTTTAAGCCTACCATAGCTTTCAAAAATTTTTAGAAAAAAAAGTAAGTTTCTTTTGGAAATGTAAAAGAGGCAGATTTTTATACTGGTGTTTTTTAAGTTGTTTTTGTTGTTGTTCTTGTTCTGCTTGTCGTCTTTTGTTTTTCTTTTTTAGGAAAACAAGTAAATTGTACATAAATATAAAATATTTTATATGAAATATTAAAATAGATTTTACAAGTTTGAAAAATAATTTAATGAGATAAGAGAAATTACAGAGCAGAGATCTGTAAATCTCTTAAAAAAAATAAAAGCAAATCCTTATGAATTTAGAGCAGTCGTTTTAATCAATTCTGCAGCTTGTTTTAAAGTGAAAGAGAGGAAGATAAAAATAGTGTAAGTAAACACTTCTAAGGTGAGCGCATTAATTCCATGAAGGCACGCGATATTTCAGTGTTATGCTACACGCCTCATCCACTCCAAAAATGTGGTTAAAGCCTAGCAGGGCAAAATCAAAGCATCCGATGTATGAGTAGTATGCCACACGCTTCATCCACTCCGAAAATGTGGATAAGGCCCAGCAAGGCAAAAATCAAGGCATGCGATATATGAGTGTTATGCCACACGCCTCATCCACTCCAAAAATGTGGATAAGGCCTAGCTGGGCAACAATCGTATGTTTACTTCCAAGCTGTACAAGATATCTTTGATCCTCTCCTTAAATTGAAAAACTGTAGGTCCAAGCAGATTTAATAGTTTGATGAAGATGGAAGTGAAGAAGCGGAGATGCCGCGTGTTGTTGTGACTTCTACCGGATCGACATTGGTCTACAGAGTTGGAAGAAAATGACTGTCGGGGTTTATAAAGTTTTAAATCATTCGGGCTTGAGGACATCAAGTCAAAACCATAAAGAAAAACTTTATTCAGGTTCAACATTGAGATTGAGAAGAAATTGCGGAGGAGAAGGAAAATAGCGGGAAGAAGAAGGGCAGGGAAGAGAAGGAGGAGAAGAGAAATTTTGAAAAAGGTAGGGGGGGGGTGGAAAGGGAAGAGGAGAAGAAGAATAAATTAATTGAAGAGGAGTTCAGAATAGAGATGGAAGAGAAAGAAAAGGAGAGGGAGGGAGGTAACAATAATAATAAAAAAAAAAAAAAGTAAAAAGTTTAAAACATATTTTTTATAAACTATGGTTCCTATGTCAAACTTGGTATTTATTATGTGGCAGACAATCTCACTTGCTAGAAGGAAAAATGTCCTCGGTAAGTATTTAGATGTTCACCTGGAAATTATTTAGCTTGCCATGCCTTGCAACTCGAAATATTGTTCGCTGGAAGCATTTTCTGGCTTCCAAAGGCAATTTGAAATGTATACTCTCAAGGCACTTAAGAGTTCTTCATTTCTAGGTTTCCTTTTCTTTGTTTCAATAGTCATGAAATAAGCATCTATGTTTGATAATTTCATCGTAACTGTTCTCCCTTCCAACCATCCTCCAGTCTGTCTTTTTAATGGTTTATTATTGAGAAACGATCACCATTAAACATAGCGCAGATATTAAGCGAAATTTTTTGGATGAGCTGAATTCAGATGAAAATGAGCAAAGGTATGAGGTTCCAAATAGGCCTATGCTCATTCTCTTGGTTTGAATATGAAGCAGTTTTTACCCTCTCATAACAGCTTGTAAGAACAGTCCAATTTGTTCATCTTTTTTAAGATGGAGGATAGAGCTGCAGGAGAAACCAGAAAACTTGCATACACGTAACTCAACCATCACAAGCAGGACTCTCTCTCTCTCTCTTTCTCTTTCTCTCTCTCTCTCTCTCTCTCTCTCTCTCTCTCTCTCTCTCTCTCTCTCTCTCTCTCTCTCTCTCTCTCTCTCTCTCTCTCTCTCTCTCTCTCTCTCTCTCTCTCTCTCTCTCTCTCTCTTCTCTTCTCTTTCTCTCTCTCTCTCCAGGCCCGGACGCCAATGTAACAACAACACCTCTGATGATATGAAGGGTGAGTTTTCAACAGCATCCACCACGCCAGGGATCTGTCTATGGTGAATAATATCCACCCCAACTGACAGGGGTCACCTATCAAACATCCAGAGACCAAGGTGGAAAACAAGGCGACAACTGCTGTGGAGCTTCACAGTCTAACAAGCTCAGGGGCATCTCAGGAGCAGCCAGATCCTGGTCAGTTTACCAACTAAAAAAAGATACTCCCGCCATTATTGATGGAGAGGCAATTCCGACATGTCAAGCTGTGGTTCTTGAGTCTGACGCCCAGTGCGTTCTCTCTGGGATAGAGAGAAATATAATAAATTTTAACAATGAAGGAGGTGTGAAGCATGCAAAGAATGATGTGATCAAACAAAATGAAAATATTATTAGCAAAAGACAGAGGATAATAATGGATTAAGGATGGAGGGTAAAAAATGGTGGATGGAGAGAGATGCTAAAAGGTACTGGATAAAGACAAAACTAAATAAATGAGGATGCGAAGAATACAAAGGAGGAAAAGAAATGAAAGTTGGATGGTAGAGAATATCTTAAGGTGTAAACTTGGATTTACACAGACAAAGAGTACAAAACTCTAAATTACATTTCAACGTTTCGCCTAAAAATTGGCTTCATCAGTATAGACTGGTGACATAACAAACACAGGGAAATCACATTCACCTCAAAGCAAGCATGGAATTAATTTATAAAATTTCAATACATTTTGCATTAGTGATGAAAAACAAATATGAATATGTTTTAAAATTTCTGCTTTTTTCCCCACTGTCTTCTCAACCTAAATCTGTGTTGCCCAATAAAATTTAGGTGGGTTCTTTTTTCCCTTGATTGTGATAAGTGTTGATGTGTGTGTATGTAGTATGTAAAGATGAGAATTGTGTAGGCCTTGTTTCTTTATCTTTGTCTTTATTAAATGAAATCCCATTGCGGTTCTCTTCTGTAGAAAGTTGCAGGAAAGAAGATTTGCTTCTGCTTTAAAAATTTGAGATTTGTATTCTTTCAGGTAGAGACACAATTTTAGCAGTAAGATTACTCAGGTTTTGTCATTTCATGAAAAAAACCATGAATGTTTCGTTATAGGAGATGAATAGTCGCTTTTATGTCATTATTCTTTCCTATTTGTTTTGAACAATTCACCTTAATATTTGTAATAATGAATTATCATTTTAATAGGCGCTGGTATCTCAAGAGATAGAAAGAGAGAGGGAGAGATAGAGAGAGAAAGAAAGAAAGAAAGAGAGAGAGAGAGAGAGAGAGAGAGAGAGAGAGAGAGAGAGAGAGAGAGATGTTTAATTACAAGATTAGGGTAACAATAACATGATCCTTTTAATTGGTTCCCATTTGGATAGTTCTTAAGGGAGCAGAAATCCCTTATTATTTTATTGTTTTATTTAAAAAAAAAAAGGTTATGTCAGTCCATTAGAAAAGTTAACCACTTCACACCGAATTTTTGCTTCAGAATCTGCATAAACGATTTAGGAGTTTGGATGGCAACGAAGTTGTTAAAGGGTAATAACAATCAAATACCATTTGCATTGTTAGTGAGATATATATTACTTCCCCTGTTAAAGTCAAAATAGTTTTATTAAAATGTTGCTTGTTTAGTTTTTTGCATTTTTTTTTTTTGTTCTTGTTCCTGTTTTGTTTTTGTTTCGTTTTGTTTTTGTTTTTTTATCACAATATTAATTTAAAAAAAAACAACATTTTTTTATCTCAGCAGTGAAAATTTGAAAGTCTTTTAATCAAATTAGCAAATACAACATTCTAGACGTGGGTCAGGGATTATTGGTATGAAAATATTTATTGATCAATCCTCTAGTCAAGATATCAATCCTACAGTTTGACCAATATTGCCATGGCTTAGATTATTTAACCTCCAAAATACGTCATGCTGTGTGTTATTTATTAAGCCCTGCTAAAGACTTTGTTTTCTTTTTACACTTTATTGAAATCTTTTAATGTAAAGATGATGCTAGGATGCTTTTTTGTTATTAAAGACATGAAATCTTAATTTTCTTTTGCTTTAGTGAAATATAAATTTTGAAGTGAGTGAAAGGCTGAGTGGTTGAAGATTGGTGCTGGGAAGTTACTAAGGTGGCGAATATCTCGACTCTAGTCACGTGATCAGCTTTCCAAACAATAAGTTTGCAGATTTGTTTTATTTTAGATGGTCATATGATTGACAAAAAAGTTGATACAGAAAATAAGTAATGGCGTCAAAGAAACTACTTATGAACATTGTTTTTGTTGTTGTTGCTGATGCTGGTGTTGTTGTTGTTGTTGTTGTTGTTGTTGTTGTTGTTGTTGTTGTTGTTGTTGTTGTTGTTGTTGTTGTTGTTGTTGTTGTTGTTGTTGTTGTTGTTGTTGTTGTTGTTTTTTTTTTTCTCAATTTTTTTAGATTCATATTACGAAAATGTATTACATTCTCTGCTTTGTGCAAAACATAAATGTAATCCTGCATAGGAACCACTTTTTGTAAGATCTTTTTTAACTCAGGCATATTTTTACCTTACAAATCTTTGACTATTTTCCTATACAACTGTTATACTATTTTTCTTTCTTTCCTTCTCTCTCCCTCTCTCTCTCTCTCTCTCTCTCTCTCTCTCTCTCTCTCTCTCTCTCTCTCTTTCTCTCTCTCTCTCTTTTTTTCCCTCTATCACTGTGTCTTTGTCTCTGTCTCTCTCTCCATCTCTCATTCTCTCTCCATCTCATTCTGACTCTCCCTTGTCCTTCCTCTTTATCTCCCACCTTTTATCTCCCACCTTTTCTCTTTATTCTATATCTTTCTCTATGTTTGAGGTATACATATTGTTATCGTTCGTCCTAGATGTTTGTGCGTCCAATCGCAAGTGTTGGTGCCTCTGTATTCCATGGTTATCTTAAGTGCGATTTGGATCTTCCCAATCAAGATTGCAAGTCACTCATTTAGGCTTAGTAAATACTTTCACCATGAAACCCTCTCTTCAGGGATCGTAGTGGCGTATTGATATGAGCTATGATTTTGGTTTGTTGTTTTTAAGGGGCAAGGCGATTGGTGCCGAAGCATCTGTAAATCGATCGTTCTAATCCCATAATGGCAAGCATTTTTCGGTCATTTTCACTGAGAGCCTTAACCTAACCACTGCAGAGGACTACTTAACACGTTTAATTCTTACTTACTTACAGCAGCAGCAGCAGTTGTAGTTTTAATAGAACATGTAGTAGTTGTAGAAGTAGTTGTAGTAGTAGTAGTAGTAGTAGTAGTAGTAGTAGTAGTAGTAGTAGTAGTAGTAGTAGTAGTAGTAGTAGTAGTAGTAGTAGTAGTAGTAGTAGTAGTAGTAGTAGTAGTAGTAGTAGTAGTAGTAGTAGTAGTAGTAGTAGTAGTAGTAGTAGTAGTAGTAGTAGTAGTAGAAGTAGCAGCAGTAGTGGAAGTAGTAGTAGTAGTCGTAGTAATCGTAGTAGTAGTAGTAGTAGTAGTAGTAGTAGTAGTAGTAGTAGTAGTAGTAGTAGTAGTCGTAGTAATCGTAGTAGTAGTAGTAGTAGTAGTAGTAGTAGTAGTAGTAGTAGTAGTAGTAGTAGTAGTAGTAGTAGTAGTAGTAGTAGTAGTAGTAGTAGTAGTAGTAGTAGTAGTAGTAGTAGTAGTAGTAGTAGTAGTAGTAGTAGTAGTAGTAGTAGTAGTAGTAGTAGTAGTAGTAGTAGTAGTAGTAGTAGTAGTAGTAGTAGTAGTAGTAGTAGTAGTAGTAGTAGTAGTAGTAGTAGTAGTAGTAGTAGTAGTAGTAGTAGTAGTAGTAGTAGTAGTAGTAGTAGTAGTAGTAGTAGTAGTAGTAGTAGTAGTAGTAGTAGTAGTAGTAGTAGTAGTAGTAGTAGTAGTAGTAGTAGTAGTAGTAGTAGTAGTAGTAGTAGTAGTAGTAGTAGTAGTAGTAGTAGTAGTAGTAGTAGTAGTAGTAGTAGTAGTAGTAGTAGTAGTAGTAGTAGTAGTAGTGAAACTAGTTTTAGTAGTATAGTAGTAGTAGCTATTGTATTTTTCCCTGGTCTTAGCAGTACCAGTTTAATGCTAAGTGTCGTAAGGTCATGCTTCGAGTTACCTCAGATGTAGAATATAATGCTCGCTAGACAGAGATATACATTCCAGAAAGAATCAAATTAAGGATTTGTTGAAAGCGGGTGGTCTAGTGTATTTTTCTAAGGTTCATATAACTTAAGTTGTGAAGACATGTACAATGATTTTTTCTTTTTTTCTTCTTTTTTTTCACACCTTTATCTTCGAATGTGTGTTATACGGTCAAGTGGGAAGGCCGAGGCCAAAAGTTGGGTTGTGTTGAGTACCTTTAGTCACGTGACACTAGTGTGGTTTTAGATAACGTTACCTTTCTCTTGGAGTTTTGATTTCTCGAACCATAAGTAACCTCGGTATGATTTACACTAATGAATCTCCCTCTCTCTCTCTCTCTCTCTCTCTCTCTCTGTATCTTTCTCTCTCTCTCTCTGTCTATCTTTCTCTCTCTCACTCTCTCTCTTTCTGTCTCTCTGTCGCTCTCTCTCTCTCTTTTTTTGTCTCTCTCTCGCTCTCTTTCTCTTTCTGTCTCTCTCTCTCTTTCTGTCTCTCTCTCTCGCTCTCTCTCTCTCTTTCTTTCTGTTTCGCGCTCTCTCACGCTCTCTCTCTCTCTCTGTACCTTTCTCTCTCTCTCTGTCTGTCTATCTTTCTCTCTCTCACTCTCTCTTTTTTTGTCTCTCTGTCGCTCTCTCTCTCTGTTTTTGTCTCTCTCTCGCTCTCTTTCTCTTTCTGTCTCTCTCTCTTTCTGTCTCTCACTCTCTCGCTCTCTCTCTCTTTCTGTTTCGCTCTCCCTCACGCTCTCTCTCTCTCTCTCTCTCTCTCTCTCTCTCTCTCTTTCTCTCTCTCTCTCTTTCTTTCCCTCTATCTCTGTGTCTTTGTCTCTGTCTCTCTCTCCCTCTCTCATTCCCTCTCCATCTCATTCTGACTCTCCCTTGTCCTTCCTCTTTATCTCCCACCCTTTCTCTTTATTCTATCTCTTTCTCTATGTTTGAGGTATACATATTGTTATCGTTCGTCCTAGATGTTTGTGCGTCCAATGGCAAGTGTTGGTGCCTCTGTATTCCATGGTTATCTTTAGTGCGATTTGGATCTTCCCAATCAAGATTGCAAGTCACTCATGGAGGCTTAGTAAATACTTTCGCCATGAAACCCTCTCTTCAGGGATCGTAGTGGCGTATTGATATGAGCTATGGTTTTTGTTTGTTGTTTTTAATGGGCAAGGCGATTGGTGCCGAAGCATCTGTAAATCGATGGTTCTAATCCCATAATGGCAAGTATTTTTCGGTCATTTTCACTTAGAGCCTTAACCTAACCACTGCAGAGGACTACTTAACACGTTTAATTCTTACTTACAGCAGCAGCAGCAGCAGTTGTAGCTTTAATAGAACATGTAGTAGTTGTAGAAGTAGTAGTAGTAGTAGTAGTAGTAGTAGTAGTAGTAGTAGTAGTAGTAGTAGTAGTAGTAGTAGTAGTCGTAGTAGTAGTAGTAGTAGTAGTAGTAGTAGTAGTAGTAGTAGTAGTAGTAGTAGTAGTAGTAGTAGTAGTAGTAGTAGTAGTAGTAATGGTAGCAGCAGCAGCAGTAGTAGTAGTAGTAGTAGTAGTAGTAGTAGTAGTAGTAGTAGTAGTAGTAGTAGTAGTAGTAGTAGTAGTAGTAGTAGTAGTAGTAGTCGTAGTAGTCGTAGTAGTCGTAGTAGTAGTAGTAGTAGTAGTAGTAGTAGTAGTAGTAGTAGTAGTAGTAGTAGTAGTAGTAGTAGTAGTAGTAGTAGTAGTAGTAGTAGTAGTAATGGTAGCAGCAGCAGTAGTATAGTAGTAGTAGTAGTAGTAGTAGTAGTAGTAGTAGTAGTAGTAGTAGTAGTAGTAGTAGTAGTAGTAGTAGTAGTAGTAGTAGTAGTAGCAGCAGCAGCAGTAGTAGTAGTAGTAGTAGTAGTAGTAGTAGTAGTAGTAGTAGTAGTAGTAGTAGTAGTAGTAGTAGTAGTAGTAGTAGTAGTAGTAGTAGTAGTAGTAGTAGTAGTAGTAGTAGTGGTGAAACTAGTTTTAGTAGTATAGTATAGTAGCTATTGTATTTTTCCCTAGTCTTAGCAGTACCAGGTTAATGCTAAGTGTCGTAAGGTCATGCTTCGAGTTAGCTCAGATGTAGAATATAATGCTCGCTAGACAGAGATATACATTCCAAAAAGAATCAAATTACGGATTTGTTGAAAGCGGGTGGTCTAGTGTATTTTTCTAAGGTTCATATAACTTAAGTTGTGAAGACATGTACTATGATTGTTTCTTTTTTCCGTTTTATTTTTTTCACACCTTTATCTACGAATGTGTGTTATACGGTCAAGTGGGAAGGCCGAGGCCAAAAGTTGGGTTGTGTTGAGTACCTTTAGTCACGTGACACTAGTGTGGTTTTAGATAACGTTACCTTTCTTTTTGAGTTTTGATTTCTCGAACCATAAGTAACCTCGGTATGATTAACACTAATGAATCTCCCTCTCTCTCTTTCTCTCTCTCTCTCTCTCTCTCTCTCTCTCTCTCTCTCTCTCTCTCTCTCTCTCTCTCTCTCTGTATATTTCTCTCTCTCTGTCTGTCTATCTTTCTCTCTCTCACTCTCTCTCTTTCTGTCTCTCTGTCGCTCTCTCTCTCTCTTTTTGCCTCTCTCTCGCTTTCTTTCTCTTTCTGTCTCTCTCTCTCTCTTTCTGTCTCTCTCTCGCTCTCTCTCTCTCTCTTTCTTTCTGTTTCGCTCTCTCTCACGCTCTCTCTTTCTCTCTCTCTCGCTCTCTCTCTCTTTCTCTCTATCTCTTGCTCTCTCTCTCTCTCTCGCTTTCTCTCTTTATCTCTTTCTCGCTCTCGCTCTCTATCTCTCACTTGCTCTCTCTCACTCACTCTCTCTCTCTCTCTCTCTCTCTCTCACACACACACACACACACACACACACTCTCGTTCTTTCTCTCTGTTTATTCCATATCATTTCGAGATTTCAGATAATTTCGGTAGTCACGTTCTAAAAAAATTCTCAAAATCAAATCGTGTAAATTCGTGAAAAAATTGTTCTAATTAATACACTCGTGTTAGATATTATCAGTTATAGATCGTTTCGTTTTTTGGTGCGTTTTTTTTTTTTTTTTTTTTTTTTTTTTTTAACTTGGTTCAGCTGAGTTTGAGAACTTGAGAGAATTTTACCTTTTTTTTTCTGTCATTAATTATATTGAGAGAATCGAAAAACGAAAAGAAAAAGAAGGCCTGATAATGAGGAATTAATAATTGCTACCTTCAACAATGAGTGAACCTTCAAACCTTCACAAAGTGTTTCGGATAGAAAACAACAAAACAACTCGACCTCGGCCATACAAGCCCGACTTTCTGATAAGCCCTTCATGTTTTGACCTTCATTGGTTGTCCTTGACTTCGTTTGAGTTTGGAGATAAAAAGATAAGCGTGTCAGTTCACGAGATGTGACGACTGTTAGTCTGTCATAACATTTTGTCATTGAACATTTTGGACAGTTTGTTTTATCAGTGCGAGGTACATTCACTCCTGCCTGTTGTATAATACATTGTCTCCTATGTTTCGTGACAGAGATAATGATGTTTCTTCAGATACTGGAATTTTAACAAAACAAGTAATTTGATTTCATTCAGATGTAACTGTGAAAAGTTAACGTAAGTTGAATTCCAGTAATGAAGTGTCAAAAACAAAAATCAGTTCTTGGGGTAGATTGCCTTCAGCTGTACATTTTGTAAAACAATACGCCAGAGCACAGTGGAGGAGACTAGCACTAGATCTAGTACCAGAGAACATCCGAGAGGCGTCCAGGTCGGAGCACTAGGATGTGAACGGCGATAAAGTCCAGTCCACATATAACGACTAGTGCTATAGCGGCATTCCCCGGTGTAACGACACTTTCCCCTCGTCCCCCTTTTTTTCCTCCTATGAAATGATAGTGAAAAATTACTGTTATAACGGCACCCACAGTTTTTCTTTTTAATATAACGGCAATGTAGCTGGCGGATCTGTTAGTTATTCAGATAGTGACAGGTTAGAAATGGTTAGTCCTTTACTCATCAGCCAGCCAAAACGCCTCTCAATCAGAAAAGCTTGGTTTTTTTTTTTTAATAAAAGACACATAATTCCCGTTGAATGGTTGAAAAGAATTGGATCAAAGAATTTGAAAATGGCAACATAAAGTAAATTGCATTAAATTGGACTTTCCACAAAGTTACTATATAAAGCCCTCCAATTGTCATTAGTTTGGCTCTAATCCTTAGAGGTGTTAAGACTCATAAAACGGTCAAAGACCACATGCTATGACGGCGAGCACCAGTCGTCATGTATACCTTGGGTCTGGTGTGGCTCCTTCCATAATACACTTGGAAGACATTGGAGAATAGATGCTGGCGGGGAAGTTTTGTCGGAGGGTGTGTGATAACCATAACCCCCTAAGAGGTACTGGCGACTACGGTATTTCGTCAATGTGGTGTTGGATGAGTAGGCGATACCGAGAGTGCCTATGTGGCGGAGGGTCGGAGCTGAAATCCTTTTTTTTTTTTTTCAAGTTTTCTGTTATATACCTCACTTCTGCATGCTATTTTGTTCTTCGGATATATTTCTTGGAACAAACAAATAAATAAAATTAATCGATCTTACATGGCGGAGGTTCAGGGCTGAAAGCCTACACCTTCCTCTTTTAATTTTGTCTCAATTTTTTTTTCCTCGGTATATTTTTTTCACGAATTGTTTTTTTTTTTAAATTATAATTATTATTATTATTATTATTATTATTATTATTATTATTATTATTATTATTATTATTATTATTATTATTATTATTATTATTATTATTATTATTAATATCATCATCATAATCATCATCATCATCATCATCATCATCATCATCATCATCATCATCATCATCATCATCATCATCATCATCATCATCATCATCATCATCATCATCATCATCATCATCATCATCATTATTATTATTATTATTATTATTATTATTATTATTATTATTATTATTATTATTATTATTATTATTATTATTATTATTATTATTATTATTATTATTATTATTATTATTACTATTATTATTATTATTATTATTATTATTATTATTATTATTATTATTATTATTATTATTATTATTATTATTATTATTATTATTATTATTATTATTATTATTATTATTATTATTATTATTATTATTATTATTATTATTATTATTATTATTATTATTATTATTATTTACACCCATTTCTTGAAACAGACACATAAATCATTCCATCAAAACATCTTATCGTTTTCCAAATTGAAAGTATTTCCAGGTTAACATTGGCAGTACAAGCAAAATTGAGGATGGTTTAATGCCCTGGGGCCCTGGGGCCCTGGAAGCGATCCTGGAAGCCATAAGAAAAAAATGACCATATCCGAGGAGTCAAAACACCAGGAGGCAATGAAAGTAAGATAAAGGCTTACGCAGATGACATCATCTTCTTACTCACAAATCTAGAGAGCCTAAAAGAAGTCATAAAAAAATATTCAAGACATATGGCAAAAAAGGGGAGCAAAGATCAATACCCACAAAACAACAGCCATGAAAATCGAGAAAATGAAGAAAGAAGCCCCCACCGGGAGAAATAACCTTCACAACAGAGATGAAGATTTACAGATTAATATTTTACAACGCAACCACCAAACAGCCAAAACCATCTGGAAGAAATTACGGAAAAAATAGCAAGAATAGTAGGTGAATACGAGCAGAAAAACACGACTAATTACGGACGAGCAATAATTATAAACAAAATGCTTCTTTCCCAGTTAGTATATTTAACCCTGATATTCGAGCCGCCCAAACAATACATCAAAGAGCTAAATAAAATGCTAAGAAAACTATATTTTAAAAACACCCTGTTCTGACCTCCATGAAGACATCAGCGAAAGAAGAAACAGAAGGAGGCACCTACAAAGTGCTAGTTAAAAAACCCGAGGTAACTGATATAAGTGCAATGAAGCATCTTTAGAAATATACCGTAAGAGACAGGTCAGAGCCATTTGAAGCACTCGCCGGCAGGAGAAACAATAATAAAACCAAAGAAATTACATACAGGTTGCTATACAATAACTCGCCAATTAAACCGGCAGAAAAATGCAGCATTTGCCATGAGAAGACCTCAGAGTCGCATACATTAACAAAATACAAAAGAATTCAAGAAATCAAGCCGTCCAAGACCTAACAGAGGAAAAAGTAGACATAGATAAAGCCCTTCTGACCATCATTCTACCCAAAGGAATGGAGAAAAAGAAAACAACAAAATAAACAGACTAATCCACGGATTCCGCAACTTCGTCTGGACCAGGCATGTGAGAGCCAGAAGCAGGGAAGGAGGCCAAAAATAGTCGAAGACCATAATACGCACCAAACATGGAATAAAAGGAAATAGGAAAGTAAATAAACAAAGGCTGTCAGCTCAAAAAGGAAAAGAGGAAAAAAAACCAAATCAGATAAAGAAAGAAACATACAGAAAAGACAGACGGAAATCAACTAATATTGAATTGAATCCAAAACTGAAACAGTAGAAACACTGAATGGAATCGCTTGGGTAAGTGAAACTCACCAGAGTGGACACTGAAACAAGACAGAAACAAAAGTGACGAGAGAAAACGAATAACATCAAACAGTCAACAACAGAAAAGGGAAAAACACCAACCCAAGAGCACTCGGACAAAAGACCCGGAAAAGAAGAAACAAACGTTACTGACAGAACCAAGAGAAAACAAGTGGGACCACTGTGGGGGGAATGGATCCCTCTAAGGGAACAAAACAGAAGCAAAAGTCAACCAAAGTCAAAAGAGAACCAAAATAACAGAAAAGAAAGGAAAGAAAGTGGGGACAGAAAAAAAAAAAAGAATAAGATGAATGTAACCTGAAAAGGAAAAAGAAAAGGAAAATAAAGAGAAAAGAGAAAAAAAAAAGGAAGAGAAGGAAAAAGAAGGATGGACAGAGATTTGTTTTTGTTTTTTGTTTTTGGGTTGTTGTTGTTTTCTTTTTTTGTTTTGGTTTTGGTTTTGTTTTTTCGTTTATATATATAAGCCAGTCTTTCTGCTGCTTTCTTCAAAATATGCTTTTTTTTAATTAAATAATGGAAAATTACGAACATGAGATAAAGATTTGGCACGTGTTGTTTTAAGATTTTTTGATTGTTTGCTGTTTTCTTTAAACAGGTTTTTTTTCTTCGTCTTTCGTCTGAGACTGAACATGATGATCCCACGTCTACATCTAGAAAACTAGTGTCAAATATTTTCCTTATTTAAGCATAGTTTTAAATATGGCAGAAATACATATACAGGTTTGTTTTCGGAGGAATCACTTACTCATAGCTCTAATGAGAAGTCCGACGCCAATCATTTGTTCATTGATTCAAAAACTGTTTCCAGTATCTCACGTGATGTTAATCACTGGTTCATTATGGACAATCCAATAATTTTTATACTCTGCCTCCCACGTGATGTCAATCACTGGTTCATTATGGACAATCCAATAATTTTTATACTCTGCCTCCCACGTGATGTCAATCACTGGTTCATTATGGACAATCCAATAATTTTTATACTCTGCCTTTCGCGTGATGTCAATCACTGGTTCATTATGGACAATCCAATAATTTTTATTTTCTGCCTTTCGCGTGATGTCAATCACTGGTTCATTATGGACAATCCAATAATTTTTATATTCTGCCTTTCGCGTGATGTCAATCACTGATTCATTATGGACAATCCAATAATTTTTATTTTCTGCCTTTCGCGTGATGTCAATCACTGGTTCATTATGGGCAATCCAATAATTTTTATATTCTGCCTTTCGCGTGATGTCAATCACTGGTTCATTATGGGCAATCCAATAATTTTTATTTTCTGCCTTTCGCGTGATGTCAATCACTGGTTCATTATGGGCAATCCAATAATTTTTATATTCTGCCTTTCGCGTGATGTCAATCACTGATTCATTATGGGCAATCCAATAATTTTTATTTTCTGCCTTTCGCGTGATGTCAATCACTGGTTCATTATGGACAATCCAATAATTTTTATATTCTGCCTTTCGCGTGATGTCAATCACTGGTTCATTATGGACAATCCAATAATTTTTATATTCTGCCTTTCGCGTGATGTCAATCACTGGTTCATTATGGACAATCCAATAATTTTTATTTTCTGCCTTTCGCGTGATGTCAATCACTGGTTCATTATGGACAATCCAATAATTTTTATATTCTGCCTTTCGCGTGATGTCAATCACTGGTTCATTATGGGCAATCCAATAATTTTTATATTCTGCCTTTCGCGTGATGTCAATCACTGATTCATTATGGGCAATCCAATAATTTTTATATTCTGCCTTTCGCGTGATGTCAATCACTGATTCATTATGGGCAATCCAATAATTTTTATTTTCTGCCTTTCGCGTGATGTCAATCACTGGTTCAGTATGGGCAATCCAATAATTTTTATATTCTGCCTTTCGCGTGATGTCAATCACTGATTCATTATGGACAATCCAATAATTTTTATTTTCTGCCTTTCGCGTGATACCAATCACTGGTTCATTATGGGCAATCCAATAATTTTTATATTCTGCCTTTCGCGTGATGTTAATCACTGATTCATTATGGACAATCCAATAATTTTTATTTTCTGCCTTTCGCGTGATGTCAATCACTGGTTCATTATGGGCAATCCAATAATTTTTATTTTCTGCCTTTCGCGTGATGTCAATCACTGGTTCATTATGGGCAATCCAATAATTTTTATATTCTGCCTTTCGCGTGATGTCAATCACTGGTTCATTATGGACAATTCAATAATTTTTATATTCTGCCTTTCGCGTGATGTCAATCACTGGTTCATTATGGACAATCCAATAATTTTTATATTCTGCCTTTCGCGTGATGTCAATCACTGATTCATTATGGACAATCCAATAATTTTTATATTCTGCCTTTCGCGTGATGTCAATCACTGATTCATTATGGACAATCCAATAATTTTTATATTCTGCCTTTCGCGTGATGTCAATCACTGGTTCATTATGGACAATCCAATAATTTTATACCTTGCCTCTCACGTAATGCTCATCTATCGTTCATAGACGACAAGCATGTCTAAAGTCCGAGCCTCGGGCCAAATGTGGCCCGTTTTCAAATTTACTCCAGCCCGCAGCCTCTGTCATCAGATCAACACTAATAAAACAATGGTTCAAAGAATGTCAGATTGAATGGTCGGTCCACACATATTCTGATGCCACCAAATCTGGTCCTCTTGGCAATAAGTTTGGACATCCCGGAATGTTTGGACAATCCAATAATTTTTTACCCTCCCTCTCCCGTGATCATAATTTTTACCCTGCTTCTCCCGTGATGACAATCCAATAGTTTTGTGCCCTGCCTCTCCCGTGATGATAATCAATTATTTTTTTAGCCTGTCTCTCCTGTGATCATAATTTTTACCCTGCTTCTCCCGTGATGACAATCCAATAGTTTTGTGCCCTGCCTCTCCCGAGATGATAATCCAATTATTTTTTTACCCTGTCTCTCCCGAGATGACAATCCAATAATTTTTTTACCCTGCCTCTCCAGAGATGACAATCCAATAATTATTTACCCTGCCTCTCCAGAGATGACAATGCAATAATTTTTTTACCCTGCCTTTCCAGAGATGACAATCCAATAATTATTTACCCTGCCTCTCCAGAGATGACAATCCAATAATTATTTACCCTGCCTCTCCAGAGATGACAATCCAATAATTTTTTTTACCCTGCCTCTCTAGAGATGACAATCCAATAATTTTTTTTACCCTGCCTCTCCAGAGATGACAATCCAATAATTATTTACCCTGCCTCTCCAGAGATGACAATGCAATAATTTTTTTACCCTGCCTCTCCAGAGATGACAATCCAATAATTTTTTTACCCTGCCTCTCCAGAGATGACAATCCAATAATTATTTACCCTGCCTCTCCAGAGATGACAATCCAATAATTATTTACCCTGCCTCTAGCTCCCGTGATGACGACCTCTCTTTCATTAAGGAGAATCCAATAATTTTGTACTCTGTTTCTCCCATGATGACGATCTCTCTTTCATTAAGGATAAACCAATAATTTTGTATTCTGCCTCTCCCGTGATGACAATGTCTCTTTCATTAAGGATAATCCAATAATTTTGTACTCCTCCTCTCCCTTGATACCCGTTAAGGGCTGGTTTTACAAAACATTGTTACACAGATCAATACATTCCCTCTCCTACCAAGACGCGACACAGATGTAAAGGAGTTCCGTGTATTGGTGTGAATAGCTATGGGCGACACGTTTATTATGAGTAAATTGCCAGAATTATTTCAGATTTGGGTTCACTTTAAGATTTTGAGAGAGCTTAAAGAGTTTTAACAATTCAAAACTACTAGATTCGACAGAGCTCATTGTCTATTTATAAACGTTTGCACATCTGCGTTCCATACGATTTTTTTGTTGAAGATGCCTATGGCCATGGAAACTGAAAGGTGGCCCTTAGGGAAAAAAAGCCGTTTTCCCATGGCCACGTTCAGTTCTTAGTTCTGAACGACACAGTTTATTGTTCCTAGACAGTAACTCTGGGGCCGAGAGTTCGATCACCCTATGTCTCCTGGTATGAACCAAAGGATAATATTGTGCTATAATTATGGTCTAAGAAGACGCTGACGTTTTCTTTTTGTTTTGTTTTTTCGTTTGTTTGTTGTTGTTTTTTTGTGGGTTTTTTTTATTGTTTTGTTTTTTGTTATCTCTCCCGCCCTCCCCCCCCCCCCCACCCCCTCTCTCTCTCTCTTTCTTCCCGTTGGCTTCTATACGGACGTCACGTTGTTTTTGTTTTTGTTTTCCCGGTGGTTTCCATGAGGATGTTGCGGTTCCCCCTTCCCGTTGAATTCTTCAAGGATGTCCCGTTGTTGTTTTTCTAGTGACTTCTACACGGATGTCACGTTGTTGTTTTTCTAGTGACTTCTACACGGATGTCACGTTGTTGTTTTTCTAGTGACTTCTACATGGATGTCCTGTTGTTGTTTTTCTAGTGGCTTCTACACGGATGTCGCGTTTCCTCATGTAACAGCCCTCGAACACTAATTACTATCTTACACGGTCATCTCCCGGAAATCACTCTCAGCGGGTCGTCCTATCATGCACTAGGCGGTAAGTGCCAGGTTTTGCCCTCTCGAATCATTTGATAACAGAGAAAGGGGAACTTTTGGGGGACTGCTGGCTCAGTTTATAGCTAGCGAAAGTTTAGAAAAAGTTAGCTACTCATATTAATTATCGTTCCGAGACAGAATCTATAATTATCTCTACTGACTATATGTCACAAAGACAAGAAAAATCTCGCAGTTTATTTCTTGCGCGATGGTTGCAGCGGCCATGTCGAAGTTTGAAGCAGTGAAGCAACGAAGGAGACAAATCACAGACAAATCGTGCCAATCCCGTGTTATCTTTCCTTGAACACTTGGCAACTCGAGAAGATCCCAACACGGATTCAAGGCTTCTGGCTCTCTGTGACTGTGACTGTGACTGTGCAGACGTCAAGACTGGCCAGCGAAGAGATTGTGACCTGGAGGTGAAAGCTTCGGTTCCTGCTTTTAACTACACTTGAAATTTGCTTTATCGGGAGACTAGAAAAACCTTTACACACGAGAGAAAGCATGTTCACAGATACGAGGGTACATAATTAACTTTTATTAACTAAACAATTTCATGGGTAGATTCAACCACACGACAAAAGATGACAGATATATGTCAATACCATTCTAACAAGTCTTCTTCATTTGTAATGATTTGATTTGTGCATATTTTCTAAAAGGTGTAAGCTGTATTATAAAGTGATCAAATTGTCTGTGAAGAATTCAACCACACGACAAAAGATTACAGATCTATGCCAATACCATTCTAACAACTCGTCTTGATTTGTAATAATTTAATTTGTGCATGTTTTGTAAAGGATGTAAGCTGTGTTATAAAGCGATCAAACTGATCAGATTCAACCACACGACAAAAGATTACAGAACTATGTCAATACCATTCTATTAATTCTTCGTCATTTGTAATAATTTAATTTGTAGATTTTTTCTAAAACTAGTAAAAGATGTAAGCTGTGTTATAAAGCGATCAAACTGATCAGATTCAACCACACGACAAAAGATTACAGAACTATGTCAATACCATTCTATTAATTCTTCGTCATTTGTAATAATTGAATTTGTAGATTTTTTCTAAAACTAGTAAAAGATGTAAGCTGTGTTATAAAGCGATCAAACTGATCAGATTCAACCACACGACAAAAGATTACAGAACTATGCCAATACCATTCTATTAATTCTTCGTCATTTGTAATAATTTAATTTGTAGATTTTTTCTAAAACTAGTAAAAGATGTAAGCTGTGTTATAAAGCGATCAAACTGATCAGATTCAACCACACGACAAAAGATTACAGAACTATGCCAATACCATTCTATTAATTCTTCGTCATTTGTAATAATTTAATTTGTAGATTTTTTCTAAAACTAGTAAAAGATGTAAGCTGTGTTATAAAAAAAAATCAAATTCAACAACACGACAAAAGATAACAGATCTATACCAAAACCATTCTATTAATTCTTCTTCATTTTTAATACAATGTACATCTAATTTCATTTGCACATGTTTTCTAAAAGATGTAAGCTGTGTTATAAAGTGATCAAACTGATCAAATTCAACAACACGACAAAAGGTTACAGATCTATCCCAATGCTATTAATTCTTCTTCATTTGTAATAATTACTATCTATACCAATACCATTCTAACAACTTCATACATGTAATTTAATTTGTGCATGTTTTCTAAAAGATGTAAGTTGTGTTATAAACACAGATATATACAGATTTATATTACTCAATCAACTCTTCTTCATTTGCAATAAATTTGATGTGTGCCTACTTTCGTAAAAATCAACTTTCGGATCTTGCTGAGGCTGTTATTCTAGCTGAAGTATTCATCACCGCATCAGGATATTGACCTGTGAACTTGACTGACACTCAACCCTTTGACCTGTGTCACTGACGCTGGGGCTGAAGCCTCGATTCTGACGTCCTATTTTTAGAAGTAAGATTACTATACAAGAGGACAGAGGACACTTTATGTAAAAAAAAATAAATAGAGCTTGAAGGACCACATAGATGATTTATGACTTTCTTTCTTTTCTCTCGGTCGAAAGGTGAGGGCGCCCATATTTTCGAACTATTCTTACTCAGTAGTAATTTGTCACTCATGTCTTTATTTGTTGAGCTTTGTTGTTAATTATTGTTTTGTTGTAACAATGTAATTATGAGCACTCATTAATTCTTGTACACGTTAAAGTCACTCAATTTTATTTCATCAATCCTGGTAAGATATATTCAAAAGCATCACATATAGGTTTAGTTAACCTGGTCTGACATGCTCGTGGTATCTTAAATTTCCAAATCAACCATTCTACGTTACCCTATCTCAATAGCTGATACTCAGTACATACTCATACATGTGTTCAAATAAATTCTTTCCACCTCATATAATTGAAAACTCTTGCCATCCCATATCCATGTAACATCATTGGGCAAGCTGTTGTTGTGTTGGCGCATGGCATCTTCGAAATTGTCTCATTTATTCCAGGCCCATCCCAGTGAAGGTTTGGCTTGGCGGTTACGCCGATTAGTGAGGTCAGAGGCTCACACTGTGACTACATGAGTGTCCCTGGTGGTCTGGGGAAAAACATTTAGCGACGTCACAACTCACCACGGGCGCAATAACACAGAGTTTAGATCTAGTGCTGGACGTCATGGCGGCTGCAACCATTGCACAAGAAATGAACTGCCTGGTTTTTCTTGTCATTGCAACATGTATCTAATGTATACTACGAAAAATCAACATGAAACAATTTTATTCCGCTGCATACTATTATTAATTGTTATCGCACTTGGTTTTGTTTTTGATGCCTTTTTTTTTCTCCTGTTTTCTCTAGTAGTAGTAGTAGTAGTAGTAGTAGTAGTAGTAGTAGTAGTAGTAGTAGTAGTAGTAGTAGTAGTAGTAGTAGTAGGAGTAGGAATAGTAGTGGTGGCGGTGGTGGTGGTAGTAGCAGCAACAGAAGCAGTTGTAGTTATAGTCGGAGTCATATTAGAAATGACACACGGTATAAAAGCAAAAACAAAAGTGGAAAAAAGAGAGGGAGGAGAGGGACAAAGAATAAACTTTATCGATTTATAAAACCTAGTTGAAAGCCTATGTGCATGTACATGTACCTAGATCTAGATCACCAAGTCTTGTGCTCAGCGTATATGAGCACAGCGGAAGCTGTGTGCGAGAATTCTTGTGGTCATGACTGCCGGGCAGATGGTTGGGAAGCTCCGCGGTTGTCTGTCTAATTTTTTTTTTTTTTAATTTCTTTCTTCCGGACGAGATGGGGAATGCCTGGAACACTAGACTTCCTATTTCCTGAGCTGAGGGGGAAAAATAACGTTCTTGCGTCAAACCTTAACAAAACAACAAATGGAAAAATTTCTGCGCAACTGGGATGGGCGTGCACACAAAGAAATTGTGCACGGTGATTCATGACCGCTGGGCGGTTGAGCCGGCCGGCTTGAGCGCTGGTTTTACAGGCCTAGTCCAGACGAGACCGTCTAGGTCATAGGCCTAGGGAGTGGAGGCCTGGCCTCCCGCCACGTCAGCACTCCCCACTCCCCACTCCCCAGACAGACCGGCGCCTCGCGAGCACTTGAGTTCACACAGTGCTTTAGACTAGCTGATGAATAAGGCAGGTGCAAGTGTGCTGAATTCATGGGCAGACGCATGTTTGACTGTGTAAATAAAGCCATTTTGGAAGAGGCAAATGAGAAGCACATTTTATTTTATTTTAAATCAGAGAAAAGAGTCTTGACGTCATTTCCTCTTTTATAGCAGTTAGATAGCTGGAAGTAGTGCACTACATGTACAGAATCCTGAACGTCGATGAGCTTCAACAAGCATAGTTCTACAAGTATGATGAGATACTTCAATTGTAGGCGAAAAAAAGTGTATCTAGTTTTGAAAATGGTTGACTGAAGACTTACGTCATAAATCGTGAGGGCACCGTGCACGGATGAGTTTATGTAAACATAAAAATAAGAACTACGCACCATAAATCGAAAACAAAATTGGCATATGTGACTTTCCAATTGGTTTTGCTGTTTGCTGCAAAGCAATGAACTGTCACGGAGGTACTGGGAAATAATCATCGTTTAAAACTTCTAAATTGAGACTTTTCTAGAAGAAAAGTTGTTTTGTTTTGAGGGTTTTTTTTTTTATTTTTTGTTTCTTTTTGTTCTGCTATTTTCTTTATCGCTGTCTCCATGATGTAAAGTGTAAACCACCATGGCGGATTGCTAACCTGGCTTTGAGCCTCAGACATCACGCTTTTTCGACCTATCAGTATGGGTGGGCATCAGAAGTTCAGAATAAAGAGTCTGGTCACGTCTGACGTGAACATAAACAAATCAAACAAGAAAATTGGTGTTATCAGATTGAATCTTCCCCCCCCCCCTCCCCCCTTTTTTTCCGCTTTATTTTTTCACCTTCCCCCTCTCGTATGGTGTTCTTGTGTAAAGCCCCTAACTATCGCCGCCATCTCACACGTTGGCCAGAGGTTCTCGATATCCCCCGGCTAAAACCCACAAATTCTGCAGTGAGCCTGGTGTAAATGTCAGTTTTAATTATGTCCCTTGTTTTCACCCCAAGGAGATTTTTTTTAATCATGGAGGCCTCCCACTGCACTTTCAGTTATGTCGCTCGGTTTTCCCCCAAGGAGATTTTTTTATTTATCATAGAGGCCTTCCACTTTCAGTTTCGTCAGAGTGCACGGTAAACATGTAAAAAGGCAGTCTACATAGTGAAAAGCTGGGCGTCCTATGAAGAATCTTCCACTGTTTGTTTTCATGGGGCAAAGTATTTGATATTTGAACACTTCAGGGCATCATTAGCAACACATTATTTTGGTTACAACTAAAAGACTTTTTTTTCTTGTTTTCACTCAATGTGTCCATTACACCCCAAATTAAGCAGATTTTCATCGAAAGATCGCGATATATTTGTTTGGCTTTGTCTTTTCTAGTTTCAACGTTGAAAATGAAAGGATTTGATAATAGTCAAAAATGTAAATTAAAAAAAAACAACTAAGAAATGGAAAAAAAAAAAGAAAGAAAATGTCAAATGATACTTTAATGAGGCGATAGCTTAAGAGTTTTGTGCTCCGCGAGTCTGCCTTTATTTTGCGAATTTCTCGTCCCCTAGCTTCATCGTAGAATCTTAAACGTATATTTTAAGTTGGCTTTATATCTCTTCAAATAGAATTTATCTAGAGTTAAGTAGACTGATGCAATAAAGTCTCCACTCTCCAGGCTCCAGTCCCTTCGCCCAAGAAAGGAAGACAAAGGAAAAGGGAAACAAAAGAGAGGAAACAGTGGGTGAAGAAAAAAGAAAGGCTTTTGTTTTATCCTGTCAGTATTAAGTATTGACGCGAATGGAAATTCCAGTTTAAGGCTCCTACACACAAAGCAACTGTGCAGATCTCTCCTGCCAGCGTCTGGTGTGAAACTGCACGGAAAAACCCGGTGCATAGCACATTATTATCGTGCATGGTCGTGTCAGCACAACCTAATCTCAAATTTCTGGTGCGTCATCTGGCGCGCTCTGAGGGCTATAAAAATATGTATATATATATATATATATATATATATATATACATATACATATATATATATATATATATATATATGTATATGTTTCAACTCGGACTTTGACTCTCATAATTTCAGAATCGACTTCTTGGCCGAATGTTAGTGCGGAAAGACACCAAACATGCATTGAAAAAAAGATAAGAGATATTTTTTTTTTAAATAACAAGTCTGGATCACGACTGTGTGTGTGTGTGTGTGCTGGTTTCATTGGTTAACAAGTAAGACAAAAAGAAGCCTTGTTGGGTGTTTCTCTATTGTTTCCTTCATTCCATTGTCTTGTTGGATTACTTTGCCTCATCGTCTTCTGTGTATGTAAAGCCCTGTGCACTTTACCTTGCTACGTTAATTTAACTGCAAAAACTCAAATAAGTAGTTTTACATCAGATCTACTAACATTACATCTCTGATAATTAATTTCAAAACTCAATCCCATCTAAGTCACTCCAGTTCAGGTAAAGTCCTGACCCCAACAGAATGAGCATAACTCAGTAACAAGAAGCGATATATGTTGTTGATTTTTTTAAATATAACAATCAAACAAAACAAGATTAAATTATGAAAAAAAAAACTGCACAAGGATCAGGCGCTTGACTTTACTAAATTTATCGCAAAAAGGGTTCTGTTATGGTAAGGATTCATAACATTAGAGTCTCTTTCCAAAGAAAGCCAAAAATAAATAAAGAAATAAATAAATAAAAAATAAAATACAATAAAAACAGATTAGACTCGCCGAGACAGTCTGATACATTGACAGAACTCAACGACCTTTGATTTGTGCTTATAAAAAGCGTTGCTGAACTCAAAATGACAAACTATAGATAAGTTATCTTATGAATGAAGCAGCCAGACAGGAACCCTGAATCAGCAGAGTGAAAGGCTAGTGCATGGAGCGTGAAGCGCGCCAATAAACCCGCATGTCACTTCTTGAATCGGTCCCGTGATCCCGTGATCTCCAAATTCCTGTGGAAACCTAAGTGGGGAATTACCAAGCCTAAGCTAGCCATTAACCAATCCGAATCGAGGCGCCTCAATGAAAATAAACACAATAGATATAGAGGCAGTGATTACACTAGAGCTAGGCTAGACGCCATTAAGTCGTGGAAAGTAGGCCAATGGCATGATGTATCATTTAATTCTGATGCAAGAATGCGGCTTGAGGGGAACTGGGCGCTTCCTGCGGCACTGCACTAGCAGCGGGATCACACCACGAGGCATACATGTAGATAGCATTTGCTCTACTTTAAAATCCCATTTTGTTTTAAGCGTTTAATGAAACGAAAGAAAGGTAATAAGTGATAATGAAAGTCAGAAGAAGATCCAAGGATTGAAGAACCACAATTCAACTGATTAGATTACTTATGGAGAAAGATTTAAAAAAAGAAGTGAATAAATAAAACGATTAAAGTACAAAGATAAAAAATGCTCGTCCATTCAATCAAATTCTGAGAATATTTCTAGAGCAATGTATAGAATATATGTACTTATTCTTGCATGATGAAAGAAATTCCCGACATCTATTTTTATATTAAAATAATTCGAACACCGATTATTTCCAAGCCGTATCTTTGACGCTTTAAGCTACGTTTACACTGCATTATGAAGCAGTGGAACCTAGAGACAATATGGCGGTACAATTATACCGGCTTGACCCACGTGGACTGAGTCGGTGCAGCTTATGTTGTGTGACTGCGGCCTTAGACTTTAACAAGGGCTTGTTTCTCTTGCGCTGAAAGCAAATCCTATCTGCCATTCATCTGAATATAGAAATAATAGCTGGAACTCCTTATTCAGATTTGAAATGCGAGTCGTTCTTTAGCCAAACAAATCTCAGTCTGAAAAGTAAAGAATTAGATCGTACATGGGTTATAAAAACGAAGATGTCGATCAAATGAAAGGATCAAACATCAAAGTTCAAACACACTGACGCGAAAAGTTATATAAAGCAGAAGTGCAATGTGATATAATGCTCTGCACAGTTTTAACTTTCCGAAATGATCCCGGTAACTGCATAATATACATGAAGCTTAAAAAGAGTTATTAATTTAATTATTTTAGAATACAAGGCTGTATGTGGGCTTACAGTATACATTATTAATTTAATTATTTTAGAATACAAGGCTGTATGTGGGCCTACAGTATACATTATTAATTTAATTATTTTAGAATACAAGGCTGTATGTGGGCTTACAGTATACATTATTAATTTAATTATTTTAGAATACAAGGCTGTATGTGGGCTTACAGTATACATTATTAATTTCATCGTATTTCATATAAATAGTAGAACAAAAAGGCAATTTTATAATGATATGGAATCAGATTTGCTCCTCTCTAAAATTAGGAAAAGGCTCTTCTTTGAAAAAAAATTATAAAACCTGCAGAAATTAAGAAGAGAATTTCACCTAGTGAGGATTTTTTTTCATAAATACAATGTTATATAAAGTGCCTATGTTTTTTTGCTTTTTCCTAAATTGTTTTCAAGGATATTCAAAGACCTCCCCATCGTATTTTGTGTGTGTGTGAGTGTGTGAGTGTGTGAGTGTGAGTGGGCCCTTTAGAGACGTCAAAAATTTCCGCTTTTTTTATTTTTATTTTTTGTCCATTAGCACCTTGGCCTCAAGGTCTGTCTGGCGGACATTTAGTGTCTGCATAGAATGCAGACACAAACAGAGACTTGCAGATCCTTATAAGGGTCGTCTAGACATTGTTTTCAAAGGGAGATTATACAACGCAAGGGCAGTAAGCACTTACTGTAGTTTAAAAAAAAATATCAGATAAATAGGAAGAAAAAAAACTGGCGGGTTTTCACTTGAAAATAAAATTTTCCTAGAAAGAAAATTTCTCAGATTACACAAAGAGCAGTTACCTCTCCTTCAGCATTAATATAAAGCCGGATGTGATGTGTAACATGCGCAGATGTAAGGGGGGGGAGGGAGGTGTGCACACCTCTGAAATTCCCGGAAGAGAAAAAAATGAAAAATGGAGAGGGGGGGGTGTAACTCCTTGTATTTAGATACGATATCCTTTTAAATAGTTAAATAATCTTTAATTACTCACTCACTTCTCCTTCTCTTCGCTATTCTCTCTCTTTCTCTGTCTGTCTGTCTGTCTGTCTCGCTCTCTCTCTCTCTCTCTCTCTCTCTCTCTCTCTCTCTCTCTCTCTCTCTCTCTCTCTATCTATCTATCTATCTATCTAAGTACCTACTTATCTATCTTCTCTCCCTGGCAATCTCTTTTCCTTTTCTTTTTCGTTTTTTCTTTTTTTCTTTTTTTTTTTAATCTCTATGGACACTGCTTCACTAAAAAGCGGCAAAAATCGCTTTCATTAAACTCAAGGCGCCTACTTTTTAGGCGTGGATTTCTTTGGAAGGTTTGAAAATACTCTGGTAATACAACCGCAGCCTTAGGCCATAAGTGCCCGAGTACATGAAACAACAATCGGTCGATGCGATCTCCCGCGCGTTAACGAAACGTGTCGGTTTGCACTTTGTCCTAGATCCTGTGTAGACCACTTGTGAATCGACTCTTTATCTATCGTGGCAGGCGGAAGGCGGGAAAGGGAAGACCGGGTGTTTGTAGGAAAATCTTTGTTTCCTTTTACTTCACGCATCCCTTTATAGTTAGCAAAAAGCATTAAAAGATGTTAGTATCCGTAATGAAAAAAAATTTTACTTCGAAGTAAAAGACGTGTTTCTTTGTTCATTCGTTGGTTTAAGTATTTAATGCCTATGCTGATTGTAGGGGGAACAGATCTGCTGTTAATTGGCTGAATCCCACCCATAGCTCACTACAGGAACTCAGTAGTGCTTTTTATTTTTTTTCGCTTTGTTTTGTTTTGTTAAGTTTTATTTTCTAAAATTTTTTGTTTTGTTTTGTTTTTTATCTTGTTTTTGTTTTGTTTTTTGGTTGTTGTTGTTTTTTTGTTTTTTTGTTTTTGTTTTTGTTTTGGTTTTTTTTGTTTTTTTTTGGGGGGGTGGTTTTTGTTGTTGTTTCTTTATTCTTTGTTTTTGGTTATTTAGTTTCAAATACTTGTAAAAACTTATATTCAAGAAAAATATTATTCTCCAAGTCATTGCCCAGTTTATAACTTGTCAAACAGAAGTTTCTACAACAACTACAAGTACAAAGATAACATCAACAACAATAATAATACTTAAAACAAAAAAGTATTCTACCCAGTTGGCAGTCTTAATGGAAATCAATATAATTACATTACATTTATATCTACCTTTAAAAACATTACTTATAATCATTGAAAGCTATCTGCTTTGGGTTTATTTACTTGAAAATTCCCATAGATGTATTATGACTTTTCCCTGAATATTTTTTTTTTAATGAAAACTTCAACCACTTCTTCCAAGTTAATATTACGCAAAAATTGTTGGCTGATTCAAATTAACTTATATTATTGTGGTATTTAAAAAATAATAATGCATTTCTAAATGGCTTCAAGCTTTTTGACTGCAGGTCCATGCCAGTGTTAATACAATGACGATTGGATTCTCTTATCACTTTTAATTAATTTAATGTTGTTTGTCGTTTGGCCGTTCGACCGTAATGGTCACGATGGCTTCGAGTTGGAAGAACCTTAGGCCGAAGATATACTATGCCCGTCCGCTTGTTGTACAGTAGCTTCGGGTTGGACCTTAGGCCAAGGATAAACTAAGCCCGTCAGCTTGTTGCACGATGGCTTCGAGTTGGAAGAACCTTAGGCCGAAGATATACTTAGCCCGTCCGCTTGTTGCACAGTGACTTCGGGTTAGAAGAATTTTAGGTTAAATATAATTATACTTAGCCCGTCCGCTTGTTTGCTGCACATTATAGACAGTTGAAGGATGCAAATTAGTCTGTATACTGCGCCGGGCAATTTGTCGCCTTCATAAGGAGCAAGCATGAGTTTGATTGACATCGTCACTAAACGCTCTGCTACCAATGTAAGTAAAGAACAACTGCGCCAACAATAACTATTAAATTCTTATTCTTGTGCTCACCTTCAAATTCAATTTCCTCAGTTACTCCCACCCACAGCTTTCCAAACACATCTCTATTTCTTTACCTTTTTATACAAGCTTTACAATACAGTGTTACCCAGTAATTAGGGCTTCTTCTTTTGATGACGGAAATAAAGCCATTTTCTGTAATCAGATCAAACAATGAAAATCGCTAGGCCTATTACTACAGCACTGTATTTTGGCAACTTACGGCGGAGTTGGATTGAAAACAAGGCTTAGAGCTTGGGTCTTCCGTTTCCCCTTGCACCAGGAATCTACATTGGGAACCCTTAGCTTTTATGTGCTTGTGTGTATGTTATGATAAAGCTAAAATTCCATTTAAAAATACGCTAAAAATCACACAATCCTTCGCATGTTAGAGGTACATGTATTTGAGCGCGCTGAAATCAAAGCTGACCTTTAATGGACGATTCAATGTATATTTTAGTTTTTTAGATTTTATTAGCTAGAGCCACTTCCGGATGGAATGCAGCATGCGGCACTTCAATCAGGCTATCCTCGGACAGTAGTCAGCCCGTGCTTAGTATATCTTTACCCTTACTCGATTTGGAAATTAAAAAAAAACAAAAACACTAGACCTGCGTGAATGTTTGTGCTGTTATGTTTTTCAGGAAAGAGAGGGGGTGGGGGTCGTAGAGTTTCTTACCTAAAATTCCAAATTAGGTTTTATTTTGAAGAAGAAACACGGAGGCAACTGGACTTTCGCGCCATTTCTGTCTGTACATGTTGGAACAATCAGATCTCTAAAGCCCGAGTTCCATCTGTTTCAACATGGAGGACAAAGGCTTCACATGCACGCCGGACAGGCACTACAATAAGCATCTCACAGGCTTCCGCCTTTCTGTCGACATGAATGAGATCCTCTTTTAACAAGCTGCGCTCTCTCTCTCTCTCTCTCTCTCTCTCTCTCTCTCTCTCTCTCTCTCTCTCTCTCTCTCTCTCTCTCTCTCTCTCTCTCTCTCTCTCTCTCTCTCTGTATGATTATGACCACGCCCTGCTGTTTTATACCTTCCCGACTAACTTTTTCAGCTATCAGAAATTGCTGCCCTTTGTGTGTCGTGCAAAGGTTTTTTTTTTTAACTTAAAATAAAGAGGACAAAAAAATGATCCAAAATGTGTATAGTAATTCAATATAATATCGCAACAACAGTTGGTTTTGGAAACTGATTGTGAAATAAATTGTTAGATTAGATTTTTTACGAAATAGTGATTGAAATTATTTTCTAAACGTTTCCATCAGCCAAAACAAATATTTATGCGTCTATACTTTTGTTAAGTTTGCTTTCTTTGTTTTCTTATTTCATTTTGTTTTATTTTTATTTTGCATTGCAAGAGAGAGAGAGAGTGGGGGAGGAATAAAATGAGAGAGAGAGAGAGTTGGAGAAAGAGAAAGGGATAAAGACGGATGGAGAGAGACAAAGAGAGAGAAAGAGATAGTGAGAGAGAAAGAGAGAGAGAGAGAGAGAGAGAGAGGAGAGAGAAAGAGATAGTGAGAGAGAAAGAAAGAGAGAGAGAGAGGAAGGAGAGAGACAAAGAGAGAGAAAGAGATAGAGAGAGAGAAAGAGAGAGAGAGAGAGAGAGAGAGAGAGAGAGAGAGAGAGAGAGAGAGAGAGAGAGAGAGAGAGAGAGAGAGAGAGAGAGAGAGAGAGAGAGAGAGAGAAGACCGTTCGATGAGCAGGAAGACAAGAAGGTGTGCACACCGGTAGAAATGCGCGTCAAAAGGTTAAGTCGGTCGATGACACTCCTTTTTTTTACTTAGGGCAAGGTGACCTTACCCGTGTGCCTTTACCCTTCGGTACAGTCATGTTCATTGGTTGGTTGATTCGATTGACTCATGACTGCTTCGCACTACTAGATCTAGATCTAGATCTAGCTAGTTTTAAATCAAACAATCTCCCTTCAAGCGGGCACATATTGCCCCACAATTTATTAAATTTTAATAAGAATTTCTTCAAGAAAAATGGGTGGAGGAAACAAGGGTCAAATTGACCCCTTAAGTTCGACTTAATTATGCTAAGCGTGTGACGAAAGGTTTTTGATTCGTTATCTTTCAAAATTATATTCACCGGCTCATTTTCTTTGTCTATAAAATCTAGAAAACAATTCAAAACAGCAAGATCAATGGGAACAGCCCTTCTCGCCATAAATATTTTAGACCGAGTTTGCTGTTTGATATAGACCATCCTCAATAGGATAATCGTTTAGCTTTTTTTCCCCCCTTTTCATTCTAACATGAGCTAGAATCGGGAGAGAAGGAGCTAGCTAAGGCGAGGCCCTAACCTCACCTACGGACGGCATGGCACTAGAACCGGCGAATAAGGCGTAGTGGTTACTAATAATAGATCATTGGGCGTAATTTATATCCAACAGCCATTGATGCTTTAATATGAAATCGAGAACTTCGAAACACCAAAAGAGCATATTAATACCACTAGTACAAAAAACACTATCAAGTTGTAACAATTTTTCAGTCAATCAACCAATCAATCACGAACTACAGCAATCAATAAAGTTCTGGCGATGTTTAAATCATATATTTTTTTTAATTATGTAGGTTTTTTTTTCTCTCACCTTTTTTCTTTCACTAGAAAGCTATTTTGAACTTATGTTTTGCAATATATTATTTTAAAGGTTAGTTTTGTAGAGCTTTGCAAATAAGGAAGAAACAGAAAGAGGAAGGTAGAGAGATATTTTATAATTTATATCACATTAACAAAATCAGCATGTCACCATGACACACCAGCATGTCACCATGACACAACTACCTTTAATATTTTTTTTTCTTTTTAATATTACATAGATTTGACGTTTCGCCGGGAAACATGTTTCTTTTTAATCTAATGAAATAACGAAACTGCCTAGATAGTTTATGAGAGGATTAGTAAAGTGCCAAAATATCGAATCTTTAATTTATTTTTCCCAGCTTGTAGCTTTTGTTTTTTTGCGATCGAGTTTCAATTTCTCCTCCCACGCCTAATCTAAATTTAGTCGAAGCAGGGATGAATAATTTTTCGAGCAAGTCTTTGTGCAACGTGGGGCCAATTTTTTTTGACCAATCAGAGAGAGACATTTGGTCATGTGACCTTCATTTTTCTCACGGCCAAGCACTTCTTCTAGGCAGAATTCGTTCCCTAAGTCTCACAAAGGTCTTTCGCTCTGCCGCGGCGCCATATTGCATCAGGCACTGAAGGAAGAGTTATGTCCTGCACACGACACTAATATTATTGTTTTCATCATCGCACGTGGGTAAGTTAAAACTGTCCATACACATGTGGCCCTAAACATTTTAGCTTACTTTCGATTTGTAATTTAAAGAATCAAACAGATTGTATATCTTCCAGATGTTTTTCGACTTCTTTTCCAATTTTATCATATTAAAGTTCATTGCGAAATCAACCAACTGAGAAGTCAACGACGAAATAAACGAACCATTGAGAAACAGTAGGCCTAGATCTAAGCCTATGTTTACAAGCAGAGCAACATTACATAGACTAATAATTTGGTTAGAAATCTAAATCTTGCTATCACGAAGATCTTAAAGTGATCCTGATCATGAGTAGATCAAAAGAAGCCTAATTATCTAGATTCTAAATCGAGGTCTATCGATTTATTGTAATTTGTATCGAAATTAGGGAACTGGGAGGATCCAGAGTAAGCATAGATCTAGATCTAAATTGAAATTTCCCTTCATATAGGATCTATACTTGTTATTTAATACAACCACCCTCTCTCTCGTCTCTTTCCCTGCCCTACTTCCCCCCCCCCTCCCCCCACCCCTCTCTCTCTCTCTCTCTCTCTCTCTCTCTCTCTCTCTCTCTCTCTCTCTCTCTCTCTCTCTCTCTCTCTCTCTCTCTCTCTCTCTCTCTCTCTCTCTTGCAATTTTGCTCTCCATCTAGATCAGTTATTGATCAATTTTATTGTTTATATTTAAGTCTTTAGCCTTAATTAGAATGTGATCCCATCGCAGTTATTTTCAGCTCTACCAAGCATTTCAATTCTTTATTTTATATCGCTTTCTCATTTGGACAAAACCTTAATGGAATAAAATACTGCGGAACATAAGTTTGTCCAGTACTGATGTGAAGTTAATAGGCTCTGAATGGGGGAAGTTTGCTGTTGTCTTTATTTCTTATATTGGTAAAAATTTACCATTACTCCCGTCCTGCCTCCGAGTCCGCCATCTTAACACAGAAAGAGAAACGAAAATAACTGTATTACTACGCCATGAAAATAACGGGCGGGAGTAATAGTAAATAAATACCCTTATAGTAAACACACTCAATGAAAAAAGCTGTTTAAAAAATTGTAAACAAAAAGGAATTTATACATCAGTTTCTAAGTTGTTTAACTGAAAGGCATCCATCATCATGGGGTTTGGATTTGAAGATACTTAAAGTGGTGGTCAATCAATCAAGTGCCCTGCTCTTTAGCATAAGCAATCCTGATCTTCCACACATTCTATCCTTCATTGCCCTTGGTGAATTTGTCATACATTCTACAGTTAGTTCATTCAACATGACATCTTTTCTTGCTGTTTTTCCCAGCTGCATTTTCCTTCGATCATTCCATTTGTCTCATGATCATGAAAAATAATGTTCTACTTCTAGTTTCTTTCTTCTCATCTCATGGCAAAAACAGGTTGCCTGGCGTTTACTTATAAATTCTATTTATGGGTGATCTTGATGTGCCACTTTCTAATAACAGTTTTGTTTGATTTCTTTGCATTCCATAAGATTGTAGCATTCTTCTATGAATCACATTTCTGCTTCTTGTGTACGTCTATTGAGATGTATAATTTATTCATTAGTACCACTTTCATTCTCTGAAAACTAATTTTACTTGCGCTGAGATACAGCTTTCATTCTCTGGAAACTAATTTTTCTTGCGTTATTCTTGATACAACTTCAATGTTGTTGCGCACATTTCTTGATAGTAAAGTACCCAAGTATTTGAATAAATCTCTTCGATTGAGTTTATTCCCCTTGATAAAGACGTTGATTTGTGGATATTCATCAGTAATTCAAACTAAAATCTTGACACATGAAGTTGAGGAATCATAACCCACAAACTGCATGCATTTTGTGGTCACTTTTACACACAATGCCTTTTTTAACTAACGCCGAACACTGCCTAAAATTAAGCTCTTTTAAATTTTTAATTTAACTAGTGCAAAAACATAGATATATATGTATTTTGACTAGAGAAGCTAGAGGGAAGAGCGCCTGAAAAGAAAGAAAAAAGAATAGAGCATTTAAGTGGCATTCAAAATGGGCCTCAGTATATGTTGCCCTGTTCGAATACTCAATAGTCCCTCTCAACTTATGTAACCTGCCAGTGTGGAGCATATCGACCAGTAATTTCTCTGTTTCAGCGCAGCTATTAGGTTGCAGCTCAGCACAATAAATCCTTAAATAAAATATATCCTATTATGTGCAACCAAAAAAAATGTTTTTTGGTAGGAAAAGGCAATTAAATTTCATTTTCTGACAGTTAGGACTGTTTTTTTTTTGTTGTTTTTTTTTTTTTAATTTTAACGAGTACTTAAAAAAATGTAAATCAAGATCAGCATGAACTTTCAAAATGAGGAAATCAAAACAAAATAATTTTCAACTTGTAAAGTATTTTGGATTCGAAAAAACATTTGTGATCGATGGTATCTTTACCATTCAAAGCATTAAAAGTGAAAGTAACCAATAAGAGACTATTGCCTTATCGCCGACTTTTTTTTTTGTTTTAGTTTGAAGTGTGTAAAATAAAAAGCCTCGACTGTGTTATGGGATTGAAAAATGTATTTTAATTAAAAGGGTATTCGCATTTCATTGTTAAAATTTCCCTTTGAAGGATTGAAAGCTTTAGACTTCATGATGATCTCGCTCTCTCTCTCTCTCCTCTCTCTCTCTCTCTCTCTCTCTCTCTCTCTCTCTCTCTCTCTCTCTCTCTCTCTCTCACTTCTTCATCATGTTCATGCAATTGCAAGTTAAATTTCTTTTGATCAGACCATTTTGTGATTATAACTGTCAATGTTTTATAATTTAACTTCAGATTATCAAAAAAAAAAAAAACAAACTTTATTTGCTATGTCAATCAGTCGTCATGTCCCAGTAAAGATAAATGGTGCATTTATACATTTAGTTACAGTAATGCTTTGGCTAACCAATTCTGTATTATAAGTTATGGATATTTTTCATCATGAAAGTCGTGGATAATGCTTAAAAATAAATTGTGCTTGAATTGGATGTTTGCTTCTGTTGTATCAATCAATCAATGAAGGCGCCATGCTCTTTAGCGTAGTCGATCACGACCTTTCATGCATCTCTATCCCTCATCGCCTTCAACGCTTCTGTCACCCATCCTACTTTGAGCCAATTTATTAGTCCAACATGTTTTACAGCTGTTGCTCTCTTCTTATCACATGGCCAAAAAGGTTTGCTTAGCGTTTATGTATTCTATTTGAATGATCTTGTTGTGTTAGCTTCTCATAACATTGTTTCGTTTGAAATTTGATTTCTTTGCAGACCATGAGATTCGTAGCATTCACAGAAGGAACCACATATTTGTTCCCTCCAATTTCTTTTGTACCTGTTTTGAAATTGTTCAGGCCTCGCATCCTTACTTCAAAATGGGTTCAATACAGCCCTCCAGTTGTATGTGTTGTATATGTTTGTGCAGGGATATCCCCAGAAAGCTCCATTTCCATATGCCTCAAGCTGATGTGACTGGTCACTAGATATTAATTTCCAGTGAGCAATGTGGCATTCATAGGAGAATAGGCTTTTATTGTCAAAATAAATTATAAGTAACCTTTATTTTTCCTATCTTGAAACTTTTTTTTATGTATGCTTCATGTTCTTCATGAGATTAGGAAAGATAAAATGATAGAGACGTTGGCTTTGAGAAAATAAGTTTTAAAAGAGAGGTTGATTGGATAGGATACTTTCAGTTTATAGATAATCTTCCACCTAGATTAAAGCCTGAAGAGTCAGTGCAAAATCCTTTTATTTAAAGAAATTGTGAAAGTTTTCAGATACAACTAAATACAGGCAGTTACATTAAAACAAAGCAAAGAGTGTAAGGAGGGATGATACAGTGATACAGTAAACAATAGCAAGTAAATCCGACCAAACTAATCATGTCCGCCTTAAAGGCTTGTCTAGCACTTGACTTATTCATTGTGTCAAACAACTCAGGAGGCATCAAATTAAAACTTGCAGTTATAACTCATGTGAAGGAAATAGATTTTTCATGGGTCAGTAACTTCAAGTACCCATCTCGTAACATGGTACAGACAGACATGCTTAAATTGCAAGTTGCTCTTCACACCTCTTAGGCTCCAAATCTCTCTCATTGATTCAAAGAGGGAGAAAGTGTCACCTTTTCATTCGTTGATATTTTGAAAAAAAAAATCTTGAAAACATCGTGAGACTGTTAAAAAAAATTGGAAGTCTTAGGAGAAGCTGAGGAAAAGGACCAACAATGGGTAACTAAAGTTCAAAGTTGGTGTCACAGAGGCAGCAGTAGAACAAATAACCTGAGTCGAAAGGAAATAAAATTAAAGTGGGTGACTGGGGATATATATATATGAAACTCATGGAAAAGGGAGAGAGTAAAGAGAGAGTAAAGAATATTGGGATAAAATATGAAACATTGAATATGGAAATCAGAAGAAAAAATTTGATGGAGCCAAAGAAAATTGGACTTTAAAGCACTGTCAAAGAAACCAGGAGCAACATAGTGTGATTTAAGTAGAATGATCAGCCTTAAGAGTCATATCACCAAAATACTTTTAAGAGTCATTATGTGTACAGGTCAGAAACAAAATCAAATCAGAAGTAGCAGAGAAACTGTGTGGCTTTGTGAGAAAAGTTACAGCAAATGCTTTCTACATCTTTCGAACTACAAGGGAGCGAGCTCTTTAAAGTGCAAAAAGAGGTATACAGTGTACCTGTGCTTCATTGACTACACCATGGCATTTGACATAATCACACAATCAACACAGTTGAAGATAGGTCGAAAAGTTCTTCGAGTGATCAAAAATAAAGAGTGGTGTCAGGCAACGATGTGTACTTTCCCTAGACCTTTTCTTTCTCGACATTGAAATAACATTGCAAAACCTAGAAGGAAACCAAGGAATTGAAGTTGGAGGGCCTGAAACAACTTGAGATATACTGTCACTGTATTAATTGCAGAAAATGAAGACTTGCAAGGATTAAACATTGTTGAAAAAAAAAAAGGAAAAAGAAAGGGTTGGAATTGATCAGCAAAAAGACAGAAGTAATGGTTGAATTGAAACACTGAACGTCCTCAGAACACTATCTCCATCTACCAGAACGTGGGCATCAATACACTCAAAAGCTGTGATCTAAAAAGACTCGTCAATTATGAAATAAAATGCAATATCATGCCTAGTTCAGGTTTAGTCCTCATTCTGTCGGGGGTTGGAAAAAGGTAATTTTTGTACCGGAGCAGTTTCCTGTTTCCTGCTTCTTATTGTGCACATTTTCTCCATTGCCCTAACCAGCCATTTCTTGTGCTTGCTCTATTGAGCTGTATAATCACATCAAGTCATACATTCTGTCAAGCAGCTGTGATTGTAGCATAATTTTCTGTCTTTTACCAGCATGACTATCACCAATCGTGACTTTAGGTGTAAACAATCACCTAACCTGAACTTATACAGACAAAGATCATATATAGATGTTTCGCCTTAATTTTGGCTTCACTAGTAACATTCCAAACATAGGGTATGCAATATGTTTGTAATGTTACTGCTCAAGCCAAAATGAGGCAAAACGTTTGTAATTTTGTATTATGTCATCTTGGTCCATATAAGTTCATGTTGGGTAATTGTTTACACCTTAAATTATTTTATTCCAGCTTTCACCTGAGTATACTAATGACAGATCCTTGGACTTATATATATAGTTGTGCCCGAGAGTTGTTTTTTTTAATTCTTTAAGATCATTAATTGTGTCAGCTCCTATCATTAGCACCATCATTATCTTCTTGCTGTTGCCCAATCTGTTTTCACAAGCAATAATGCAATTCCATTCCATCAACAGCATGTTGCTGTCACCTTTACCTATTCTCGGTCACAAATAGCACCAGCACAATTTTGCTGTTGTCACCAACACCCATTCTCACCAACCGTGGCACTATTACAAATTTACAATATTTTCATTTTAAAAGAGAGGAAAGAAACCAGTGTTAATTGATGAGATCATGAGAGACTCATAATGTACAATTCAGAAAACCACACACCTATAATCTTAAGCTTTGTATTTTTTTTTAATTTTTTTTTTTTATTCAAAGGATATGCGTCTTTTTTTTTTGCTTGATCTAACAAATCCTGTCAGTAATGAAGTTGAGCCAGAAGAGAGTCTATATATATATGCACATTGTAGTTTCATGATATAAGCAGTCATTATGTTTACATAGCGATTAATAGGAATCTACACAATTAAATTTGTGGCAGGGTTTATTTTTCCTATTGTTTTCAATACAGAAATTACAATCCCTTTCTTGTGTTGGTGTTTAGGTTTTCAAGCTGTTTCTCTCTCTCTCTCTCTCTCTCTCTCTCTCTCTCTCTCTCTCTCTCTCTCTCTCTCTCTCTCTCTCTCTCTCTCTCTCTCTCTCTCTCTCTCTCTCTCTCTCTCTCTCTCTCTCTCTCTCTCTCTCATTGTCTCTTTCTCTTTCATGTTCTCCTTCCACTGCTCTTCTATTCTGCTCTCACCATAACTCAAGTCGGACCAACACTCCTTTTTTTTTCTTATTGCTTTATAAACAAATGGCTGCCCTAATTGCCTACGGCAAAAAGGGCAGTAAGTAAGTTTATAAACAAAGAGACAGCACTTGTCGCCCAGTTTTCTTTGGCCATGTTGAGAGGGCAGGAAGTCCACTTGCTGGTTCATAATTAGGATGCCTTAATGTCTTGCTCCATAATGGGAACTGGGCACTGTAATGTAATTGGTGTGTCACATTTTGGGCTCACATTGTTCAGGTGGTCTGGTTTGTTTTGGGGTTGTTTTTTTTTTCTGTTTTGGTTTTTTCTGAGGTATCAGCTGACATGTTGATTAGCACTCTCTAGGTTAATACTTATATTAGCTTCTTATGAAGGGACTTTTTAAAGATATATGTGATCATACTATTATTTTTTTTAGTTAGATTTGGTTATATTTGTTTCTTAAATGTACAATGTACACAATTGTTATTCTCCTGAGCTAAAGGAAGCCCGTTTACATGTAGCTTCAGCAACCAACTTCATAAGAACGGATTGTGCATGTAGAAATATAGTCTCTGTAAAACAGGATTGCTCATTTATTAGATATGAGGGAAAAAAAAAGAATAAAAACAGTGTCACATCCTGATAGCTTTTTCCAGGGAAAGATTAATCGAGGGATAAAAACCCTTCACTTCTTTATTTTGTTCAACCTGACATTGTCTTTTTATTCTATTTGATCAGCATCTTTGGTAATCAAATTCTACATTTTTTTTTGTATTTGTAAAACTGATGAGGAATAACACCTGTTTGATGGTCAGGATTAGCAGGAAATTGTTAGCTGACCATAATGTCAAAATGGCAGTGGGTGTACTAAGATACTGTTATATAGTGAATGCTGTGTCTTGTTTGCTCAGATCATTCAGTTATGAAGCTCTGGCCCATCCAATCACATGTAAATATGTATTTTTATTATGGTGGTTTTGAAGTCCCAACTCTTTTTGCCAATCCCCTTCATTTCCTGATAGTGATCAGGGCCTGAACTAATATTTAATTTTCATTGATTTTGAGTACTGAGCAAGCAACGTAGGATGATACAAATGTTTGCCTTTTTTTCAGCAAGTCTGATCAGGTGTTTGTCTTGTAAGTAGATCAATGTATTGTTGCCTTGGGCTAACTATCCTTATAAATAAGACAAGTTTTGGGAACACAGTTGTGCACTAATCAATATAACTGTGGCTTCACTTTCTACTCTAGAACTCTAGAGTGGAAAGATCTCCTCCCTCCTCCCCCCCCTCCCCCCAAATTTTCTTATAGGAGGAGGTAACAGCTGTCATTTATAAATTTGTGTGTATTATTTATTATAAATTCAGCAACTCGGCTGTGTATACAACAAAGAGGAAGCACTTGTAGTTTGCTCATACCAAACCCTTCCCTTCTCTTCTCTCTCTCTCTCTCTCTCTCTCTCTCTCTCTCTCTCTCTCTCTCTCTCTCTCTCTTTTTTTTTTCTTCTAAATATGAATAAATGTTATAATGTTGCTGTCTTCTCTGTTCTGTACATAACACTGGATGTTGCTCACTGTTTGGATTGGTTACCTGGCTGTCCACCCCTAAGTTTGAGATTATCTGGACATGTTTGCCTAATTCTGTGTAAATATTATGTAAGTAGATCACATGACAGTGCATGGAGCTGAAGCAGAGAAAGAAGATAACAGCAATTGTTTACACAGGAACTAGTTGGGCACCTGCTGATTTCTCAAGCTGTCAAGTTGTACATCACTTGGTTTTGACACCAGGTTTTAAGTATTTGATTCATAAGTGATGCTATGTTGTCTGGTATAGTTTAAGGTTACCCACCATTAAGACAATACACTTTTTTAAGAAATGAAGTCATACATTGTGCAAAATTGTCCTTTAGGTCCCTTATAGGCTTAGTTCACTTCTTTTAAACGGTAGTGAAGCTAATTGATGGGTGAGAGATTTTTATGGTAAGTGTAATTCTTCTCCAGTGTGTGAAAAGTGAAGAAAAATGTTTCCTAATTAAATCCTGTCCTTTTAGAATGATTCGCTAGTGTTAACCCGAAATGCTTATATGCCTTGATTTTTTCTTTATGTTGGGCTGAAATAAGCTGATTGCTTGTGGAAAGAAAGAGAGCCATAACTCATAACCCCTAGGACTTAACCAATGTTGACACTGAAAGATTAGTGTCCAAGATATAGTTTGTACTGTTAAAATTGTAAATGTTAATTGGCTTTGTCTCATACATATTCATGGCAATTGAACTTTTCATTGCTCCATAACTGGTTAGGATAATCATCGATGTCAAAGAATATAAAGCTAAACAGAAGGGATGTTAGTTCTAAAGTCTGACATGCTGTGCAAAACACTGAAGATATGTTTAAAAGGATGAAAGGGATCCATCTAAAATTGGTGCTGTTTTTGATATGTTTGGGGCTAATCCCCCTTCAACTTTTCTCTTGGCCTTGGAAAATATATGCCGATGGACTAGTTTCCTGATATATCACATCTTTCAGTGTTGTATACATATGCCATATGGCCTCCATATATCTCAAACTTATCTATTTGGTCTGAGGTGGGTTTTTTTTTTTTTTATTAAAATATCCATGTATAATGAAGATGTGGGAAGTGCTCAAATTTGATAGTAGCGGCTAGGAGTTGGTAGCAATACATCCAAATGATACATCCATTATTTCACTAAAATCACATAAAGTCCATTGTTGCTAGAATCCCATGAATGCCTTGGATTTTCTACGAGATAAAATTCTTTTTTTTCCCTCTAAACCCCTTTGGGGGAAATGGGAGAAATAAGCCTATATCAATAACCGAGAAATAAATAGTGAATGGGAACGGGTTAAAACGTGATACGTGATGAGGATCTAGGATTGGAACGTGATGAATTTTCATTTGTAAGTAAAAAAAACGTACATTCACCTCATTTAACTTTTGATCCTTAGTAAGCATAGCTGTCTAAAAACAGGTGTTTTGCAATATTTGACTAAGTGGCGTTTCAAAATTCTATATATTTAAAGGGTTCCATGACTTGCTTGTCAATTAACATATGGACTACTCTAATAGCAGCTGTTTCTTTCTTCTTTTGTTTCTGTTTCAATATTCACTCTTATTTAAAGCGGACTGGAAATGGGAACGATTATTTACTATGAAGCAAGGTATAATGTAATGTGTATAGAGGTTAAGTACTAAACTGATGGTTTTTTGTTGTTTTCTTTTTTTCTTTTTTTCTTTTTTTGTAATTTTGCATTTGTGAATTTAGATGCTTTAATGTCGTTTGCTTATCTCATTTTTTTCTTTTTTTTTCTTTCAGGCATTGCCTATATATATATATATATATATGTTTTGATAATCGGGTGATAAACAGTTTTCAAGAATCATCACCACAAATCTGTTTCTGAAAATTTCTCTTTGAAGACCTTCATTTTTTTAAACACCAAGCAAGCCTGGAGATATTGTTTTCAACTGCTTATAAAAGGAAAATAGTATCAAACACTTGTTTTGATTTGAGATAGGACTTCATATAAATAGCTTATATTTTGGCTGAAATTAAAAGCACTTGGTCCTGAAATTGCACCTGGCTGATCCCAATAGCAATTTTGAAGAATTTAAGAAAGAAAAGTGGAAGCAGGCACTTTCTTCACAATGATATTGCCATCGATAAATCTTCACATACCAAAAGTGAGACTCATTATGGGTCTGGCCTTGCTTCTGGGATCTACTGTGTGTGGCCACCAAGTGGAAAATGCAACTGATGGGAGCTTGCCGTACCATGAGCACATACATCAGGTAGGTTCACACTCACCTTTATCTTACTCACTCAAATACTTGTAGAGGATTTAACCTATACAGTATGTAATTTTCAACTCTGTTATGTAAATATTGTGGAATAGCAGTGTACATATGTTAAAAGGATTTTTTTTTTTAAATTTCAATGTGCTTTTTTTTCTTTCAACTTAACTCATTAGTGTGCAGGTGAAAATCTCAGACTTTTTTCCATTTCTTCAAACCTTTCAAAACTAACTCAGCAGGATGAATATTTTTTTTTACATTATTTCTTTCGATATGCAGCACGAAAACCACAGCACAGCCTTCAATGTGAGTCTGGATGCGGTGGCTCTCGAGGAAAGCTTATACTTTGTGCAGAAACTGTTTAATAAGTACGGAGCTGACACGGGTCTCTCGCACGACCATCTGTTGGTTTTGTTGAAGGAGATTGGCATTGATGTTGAAAAAATGAAAGGTACACTGGCACCATCTGTCAGTATGATTCTTAATTTCATCACCCTTCAATTCTAGATTTAGTTTTCTGTCTTTTTTTTTTTATATATTAATTCTTTTGTATATTCGCAAAGAGGAAAAATAATGCGTCAAATTTCTAAGAAGTTTTAATTTATGCTCTAATCACAGAGTGTCAAACTTGCACAAAGGGGTATCAAAATATATGATATGACATGTTAATCCAATCCATTTTAACGTATGATTGGGATACTGCTACTGAACTTAATACATCAAAGATCATTCATAAGACTGGATCGCAAGCATGCATTGATATATAGTAGTCACTTTTTTTTTTCTTTTTTTTTTTTTTTAATTTTATTATTAAGGACGATTCAAGATAGTTTCTTAAAGTGTGCAGTTTATCATGCCATGCCATAAAATCAATGCTTTTTTCCCCTAATTTTCTTACTTACATTCAAATAAGAAATTGTACGGAAAAAAATTTGAAAACTTCTATATGTTTGTGTTTCCAGGGGATGAGGTGAGCCACATTGTGACAAGATCAGTGGTAGACGTTCAGCATATACACTCAAATCATGACGAGGTTATCCTATTTTATTTTTGTATTCTTCTCATTCCTCTTAAAAACAAATCCTTATCATTTGGCATTCATAGTGTATATACTATCTCCTTTTCATTGTAAACTGGTTCGACCAAAAATATAAATTCTCTTTACAGACATGATTATTTAATTTTTGTGAGCTGTCCTTGAAAATTATGATGAAGTCATACTGGGATGTCATGGAACATGTGAAAGAGGTCTTGGTTTGGAAAAAAAAAAAAGAAATATTTATATATAGATAAGAAATACCATTTTCATTTTTATATTTCAGGTGTCAAAACTTGGTAAAATTAAAAAGTGTTCGAAAGTTTAAGAAAATGTGATCAAACAATGTTGGAAATCTAATATCTATTTGTCAAAGTTCTGACTTCACCATGATTTTTGTAGGCCACCACACACTATGGTCTTTAGCTCTTAAAATGTCTACATGGAACCTGTAATTGTTTCACAGGAGCTTGAAAAGCCTGTGGAGTCAAATTTGAATAACACTGGGGTATGTTTTTTTTTTTCAGTAGATGGATCTTTTTCATATGTGCTTGTTCACATATTTTCAAGTTATGCTTTTTTGGCTGTTGTCTTTGGTTGTAGAATCACTGCCCTTCCTGCTGTAATTCTTTTCGTTGGTTTAAAACAAATGGATGTAATATTAGATAAATTACTCTTTTGTTTTATGACATTAATTGTGGCACCAAGTTAAATACTAAGGTGCTATATTCTTTACTTTTGTAGTGTGATAAAACTCATTTCAGTAGATTTGCAATGGCCAGTTATCGTAAGCTTCAGCCTCGATATCATGAGTATAGGGTCCTGCCCTTTCAGCTATGCCCTGTTAGACGCATGTTCCTTGAATAGATTTTTAAAGCATATTGTCTTTTTGATTGACTTACATCTAAGGAATAAATTGGTTGTGTTCCTCAATACTTCTTGCAGTACAGTTTCTCCGCCATTAGTTTTGAGTAGATTTGTATGTGTAAATTACTTACGAGCAGTGTTGGATAGCCTTCATTTGTAATGTTTGTGAGGCACCATTGGACATCTGAATGTTCACTTCATTGTTTAGATTTTAATTGGTCAGTGGTGTTTCACTGGGATTCTATTGTGCATTGATATTTTTTTTTCTTTCAGTGGTTACCGTATGATATTCTATCAGAAGAGAATTTTTTGTCACATTTAGTTTACAATATAGTGTAATTTAGTGTCTCTATCACTAATTTCATTTGTGCCCTTCAGCTCAACTAAGTTAGGTTTTAACTTTTTGTTTTTCATCATTTCTCTTACAAATCTGAATATGAAATGAATAAGTAAATTGCACAGTATTTTAGTGTCACATCATGTTTAATTGATATTTGGTGTTTTTTTTTTGTGTGTGTGTGTGTGCCAGTTTTAAAATCCACTGCCCCTTTGCACCAATTTTTTTTCTAACTAAATGGTTAAACCCACAATTGTGTCTCCCACTTTAATGCAGTGTCTTATTTAAGTCTACTATGTTGTGGCACACTGTGGTCTGTCATCACTCAGGTAGATTTCACTCGTCGCTCAGGCTTATAGTTCATGTTGAGCAGAGAGAAAATGAATGATCGGCTGAGGCAGTAGTCATGTAAACCTTATTCTTGCATGCTGATGTAGAACTAGTAGCTCTTAATTGTCCTTCATCTACAGGGCCGCCCCACTCCTCAGAACATCTTCAGTTTAGCTATTCATGTGCATGCCTGTAAATTTATTGCCTTGCTAATGCTTTCTAATAGATGCTCTGTTATCAACAAATCTTTTGTTCATATTAATTACGATAAAAATTTCATGTGTCTGTCTAATAAGTGTTGGTAGGCAAGGAGGTGTAGGTGTAGCTTTTTTGTTCTGTAGTCACTTGTTTATGCACATTTTAGTTGGGTTTTTTTTTTTTTTTAACCAGTCCCAATCCGCACATTTAGTCGCAAATTTTATCATAAGTTTTTTTTTCTTCAAGACATTTATATTCCTTTAAATCTCAAAACCAATTCAAATAAATGGGTGACAATTTTGAACTTATAAAAAAAGTCATTTCAAAGTAGATCAATTCCCTTTGCAAACTGAAAATTCGCACACAATTTTTGTTACTAAGAAGCTGAGGAAAATGAAGCTTTCTAAATCTTAAAATTTCTTTTAATGTTATTTTAGGCAACACATCGCTCATTTGTGGGAGTGTGTGACATATGTTTCCAAATTTTGATTTCTGAATACTGATGTCTTTTGCTCCAAAAATCCTGGAGAACGGCCTCTATTTGTTGAGATGATGAAGGATTTTCAATTTCAGTTGCTTTTTAAACTTGCCAAGTTAATTCGTGTAGCAGGCACTGTCATTCATCAAATCTTTGTGAAACCATCTGGTCTTTAATTTCTTTTGGTGTTAAACTCAATTTGGTATGAAGGACAGTCTTTACCAGGGTTGATATCTACACATTTATCTTTTTTTGATAAACTGTCTTTCTGTTTTATGTCATGGCACTTTGAATATTCTTTTTTCAGTGTAGTATTACTCACAATGTTTTTATGACAACAATTGGCGTTTGATGTTACGCATTTAGAGAAAGGTATAAAGGTCTCAGGTCAATTCATATTGCACTGGAATTCATACATTTTGAACTGGGGAAAGAAAAATAAACCAAAAACTTTGTAGAGTTTAAGGTTTCACGCCAGAGAAGCTCGCTTTTTCCCCCTCATACTTACTCTACATGTGCAGATTGGCTCATATGGATTGAATGCAGGCATATGTCATTTACACTTAAAAAAAATCTTTGTGCATTATTTAGTGGCTTTGCATGATAATTATGCAGTTGTCAGTTGGATTTTTTTTTTAAACAAATTTTATGCTCGTAATTCAAAACTTGTTTGTTTTCCTGTTTACTGTTTTGAATAAACTCTATTACCTTGTTGAAAAAATTTTCTTCTCGTCACTGTTTTACGAAGATCAAGTGTATTTTCTAGAATCGGCAATGAAATTGTCTATTTGAAGCAGTTTGAGGTTTTGTTTTTTTGTTTTTTTTTTGTTTGTTTTTTCTTGTTTTTTTTTTTGCTTTAAAAGACTAGGTCTATAAACAAACGTCATTTTTTATAAACTCAAAATTACCAATACATTTGTGTTTTTTGCTTGTTCAAATATTGGCTGGAATCTGTTTATTTGTTAGATGAAAAGATCTGTAGGATATTTTAAAAAATCTTCGTTACTTAATAAGCCTTTCTGTGATTTTTAACCGAATTCTTACTGCGTCTTTAATGCTATTGACAATAGCTCGCAAATTTTTTGTTTCTGCTTCATCTCCTTAACTTGTTAACAAGCGGTGAATTTTTAAAGAACGTATATTTTTTATATTTTTACCAGTGTGGGACTATAAACGAGATGCTGGCGGCCTTTCACCTGAGCTCTGCGCATGTCCTCACTCCCCGAGAGTTTTCCTACTTGTGCCCAGCAATCATCTACCACTTAGACCATGAGCATTGTCGCATCGACAGGTCGCACGAGCACAACCATGACGATCATCATGACCACGACCACGATCACGATCACGGCCACTCCCATCACCACCATCACGACCATGATCACCATGATCACGATCACGGTGCGGATCATGATAAAGAGGTCGAGGCCAAACAAGTAGGCTTTGCAAACGTCCCCAAAAAAGGTAGGTTGTTTCAGCTTAATTCATTCAGAGTTTCTAATTTCTGAGTATCGCCATTCTGAACAAAGAAAATGATGTATTGCTTTCCTATAATTTATTTGATAGATCATATTTAGAATGTGAGGAAATCTATTAATGTTGGCTTTTTTCTGTTTTAACCTTTCTCAGTGAGAAGGTATGTGCTTTTGTTTTTTTTTTTCAGAATGTAATTTGCTTTATTCAATGTGAGTATAATCCTGGGTAGGGTTGGATTGGATTCTGACCCAATGGAATAGATAATGTGATTGAAATTAATTCTGAAAAATCCTGAACAGGCTAAGAGATTCACAAACAGATAAGTATATGGAAGTATACCTTTCTTATTCAAATATAATGAGAAAAGAGGAAAGCTTTTATATATGTGATCAATTAACATTGCTTTGACAGAAAGCTGTTGTTGTAGTATAAGCATCCTCTCAAAACTTAGGTGTCAAGTGAGTAAAACTATTCTAATAGCTCTTTATATTCAGCCTGCTATTGATACAATTTTTTTTAGGCTTCGGTGCAAAGTCACCTTTTTTTAATTTATCTACTTTAAGGAATAGGATAATTTCATTATTTATCTCCTCTTCCCCCTCTCTCCCCAATTTTCCATATCCATCCAGTCTGGGGATTCAGTTGTGTGGCTGTTGTGGTGATCAGTCTTGTGGGACTGTTTGGGGTGGCGGTTATCCCCATTATGCAGAAGGTTTTTTATAACCACCTCTTGCAGTTTCTCGTTGCTCTAGCCATTGGAGCGCTGTCTGGCGATGCTTTGCTGCACTTGCTGCCACACGTGAGTAGAAACTTTTACCAATAGATCATAGACCAAGCTTTTGATTAAACATCTGTTGCTGTATACAATCATTTGAAATATAAATGTATTCCAGAAAATTGTTACAATGTCATAATTAATGATTTGATACATGGTTGTGTTGCTCTAGAACGTTTGGTTGATTTGTTCAAATAAAGCATGCTATGTAGGTACTCCTTGTTCTCCTTGACAGAGGTATTTTAATACTTTTTTTTTAGGCATTTGCTAAAATTTTAAAATAAATTTTATTTGTTTTAGACCTGTACAATATTTTGCTCTTTCTATTGACCAGGCCTTGTTGTCAGACGGGCACGGGCACAATCACGACCATGCGCATGCAGGGGATGAAGAAGAAGAGCAACACAGATCTGCAGCTTTTAAGGGTTTGGTCGCATTTGCTGGCATTCTTTTCTTTTTCATCACAGAGAGGCTGCTAACCATCATTACAGTTATTAAAAGGAATAAAAAATCAGAGGTAAGTTAACACAGATAAATTGAGTATTTTCTGGTCTGTTGTCCTTCAGAGGTTTTTTTTTTTCATCTCTGTAGAAGTTGCTAAATATTTCACCCTTATAAAATGTTTCTTGTTGTATATAACAATGAATCCATTTCATGGCAGGTATAATTATATGGCCTTAAAATAAAAAGAAAGAAACATTTTTTTATCTAATGCATACGATATTTAGATCTAGTTAATCTCATAGTTGAGAAACTCACCATGGATTCAGAATAAGTAAATGCAGTTGTTATTGAGATAATTGACCTTTTCTTTAAATAAAAACTGCAGATAGGTTTAAAAAAAAAAAAAAAAACAAGAAACAGCATTTAAGTAACATTTTTTTTCGTACTTGATATTCTTTTTTCAACAGAAACATAAAAAGAAGAAGCGCTGTGAAAAGTACTGCGATATTGAGTCCAACAAAAAATCAGTCAAAGCCAAATTGAATCACAGACAGTTGAGCGATGATGGGTGCGACAAGGCCATCATGGTGGTTCATCCAAACAAAGGTAGGTATTCTCTCCTTGCTTCCGCCCTTTCACTTGAAAAAATGCAAGCATTTGCTTGGTTTCAACTGGTAAGCTGTGGCAGATTTAGCATCTGGGGAAAGTCCAGAAAGTCCAATGGTTTGAATCTATATATATGTGCTTTTGCATGCATTAGGAAGCAGTTCTTTTTTTTGTTGGAGTGAAGTGTGAAGCTGATTTTTTTTTTTATTTCAATCTAACATTTGTTTTACTAATTGGATTTCAAAGTTTTTATGGTGATGCATGTATTGTCAAGCTCTATCCGAAGAACTAAACTGCTGATAACTTTATTTCATTTATTATCAATTCTTTTTATTAATCGTGTTTCGAAAATTCATTTTTCATCGCACTTTATCTCATATGCAGTAAAACCTACTAAAAAAACCCTTAAAAATCTTTTATAAGATCAATGGTTTTGATCAAATTATCAATTTCACTAATATTTTTCTTGCTTGTTTTTTTATATATATTATATGTTTTTTTGTGTGCTGTTGCTTTATGTAACTGTTTTTTTCCTTCAAGGCTAAACATTTTGCTGGTTAACTCATTACAGTAATATACCTGTTTTTAAAGCAACAAATCAAAATAAAAATCACTTTTGTCTCCTAAATCCTTAATTTTCTACCAACCTTGGCTAGACCAAGATAGATAAAAAGGGAAAAATGGCCGCCATTTCTAAAACATCAGTTTGTGTTCCATTGTAGATAATGATTTTTTATATGTTTTATTGTGTAGGGAACTTTACCCTTGGAATGTCTTGTCATCATGAGGGTTTGGCATATTATTTGTTTCCCACTTATTTTAGTTATCCTTTTTAACAGTGTATAGTGTTCTAGTTGCATGGCCTTTTCATTATTGTTGCTTTCTTTGTCAACCTAAGAAGCAGACAAAACTGCCGCACGCGACCTGTACCAAGAGTACTGTCCTCCGAGAGTCTCCAGCTCTGGTATGATGGTATCAGGAACTTAATATGCTTTATTCTCTCTGCTTGCTTTCCTTAACCTGTTGCCCGCGCTGTATAATCCTGCTCCATGGTAGACCCTCAGCATGCCCAATTTGGAAGATGAAAATCCCTTTTCTCTATACACTTAAAGGTTGTTTTTTTTTTTTTTTCCCCCTTTCATTTTAATTGGAAAAAGTAAAACAGGAAAAAATTTTGCCTCATATTTTAAATAAAAAATATATGTCAAAGTACACAAATTTTTATAAAAAAATATGTAGAATTCTTCTTATAGTACGTAAAATCATGGTACCCAGCTGATATTGGAAGCCTAAGATTTGTGCATATCTCCTATTTGTCATTCTTATGTTAAATGATAAGAGTGAAAACTCAAATTTTCCCTCCTGAACTTGATCCCTGAATGTTCTTTTATCCTGTCTACCTATTTACCATTTACCATGATAACACTGCTGGTGGAAGTTTACTTTCCTGGTGTGTGCGTGTGCCTCCAGATTAGGCTTAGTGTTAATGCCTCAAGCCCTTTGAGATGTGTAATCTTTTTGCCTACTCACAGTTTTTTTGTATGATTTTTTTTTTTTGTAACCTAAATTGATTCATTACTTATAATTGTATATCAAGCAATAATAAATTATTCTTTTTGAAACTTGTTTTCATTGAGGCTGTGAGAGTCTAGTAATTGGCTTCACACGAATACATGTACACATTTATAATCCTCCCCTGAAGAGAGGAAGAAGACTGAATGTGATTTGCAAGTTGGAAGAGATTTGACAGTTTATATACAAAGGTCTTTATTTGATATGCTTTAAGAAGATATAAGATCAGTTTTCCCTGAATGGAATAAAATATCAGAAAACCTTCCTAGTTGCTTCCTAAAGCAAACACTAAGTCACTAAAGTGAACAAACCTTTGCATATTAAGGGTGAAAGTGATCTATTTCATGTCATTTAACTTTATAGCATTGCTAGGACTGAATAGTCCTCGGAAAGCAATTTTTACTCATCCCATCAACCCCCTCAACAACTGTCAGAACAGTTCCACATAGATAAAATGATGAAGCTGACTTTGTTGATTGACCTCTGTATCACCCAATGTTTTTGTACCACGACACTTTTGTTCCCTATTCTTCCTCCTCACATATTTATCACTTGCTCCACAAACTGATACATGTAATGGCCTTAAGCTCCACATTTTCTGTTTAAATAGTTATGTGAATTGGGCAAGAAAAAACTTGTATATTATTCTGTAACCAATGCTTCTTAATTGCTGTATGATTCTAGTGCTCGCATTTTGTGCTATTTTTTTGCAATTAGTGTCTCAACTATTGCATTTGTGGCCTAGTGCCAGTCTTTGAAAATATTAAAATACCTATTCAAAGATTTTAATGAATGCTTTTGAACTGAGCTCTTTTAGCCAAAACATTTCAAGGCGATCCTTTAACTTAATCAAGAATAGATGTTGGCAATTTGCTGCGAATTTGTTTATATTTTAATGATGTATTTTTTACATGTAATGTGATGCTATTATAATCTGATCGGATTAAGTAAATGAGAAATCCTTTGAAACATGTAAAATATCTTTAAAGAAAAAAAAATGTGCAGAAAGGATGAAGAGCAGAGCTCAGCAACTTTGTTGCTCTGGGCTACTTGATTTGTCTTGGGTTCTGTTGCTTTGATTAATGAACATTTTTTACACTTTGGGCATAGTTCTAGTTCATAGTTGTTTAACATTCTGAAATACTGGGGCCCACCCTGTTGTTACCCCTGCATAGACCGAAAAAAAATAGAATCTACTTTCATATCAAATTCAAAGATGTAATACTGTTAGGTAGGGGATGAAGAGCATTTTAATTTTGATGTGCGCAAATGCTTATTCCTTTGCCAAGGTGCTAAAGCAAAATGAAATCTAGTTTCACTTGAAATTTTTCAGTTATTTGGACCAAACTCTGAAAATAATTAAGGCAATTTAAAAATAATGTTTTACCTCCCATTTTTTTCCTATCGTTCTTTTTTTTTTTTTCAATTTTGAATTTAAAATGAAAATGTTACATACTGTTATGAATTTTTATAGCAAACATAATTGACGCCTTCCCTTTTCCCTCTTTTACAGCCTTGAGAAGCTTTGCAGATGCGGCTCATGATGAGTTCATGCATCAGTGTGACGATGACAGCGACTCCCTTCAAACAAAGTCGCTCACTAAGCAAGCCGGTCAGCCCAACGGAGACAGCAATCATGTCCACCACCATAATCACCATCAAAACAAAATTGTTGATTCTAGTTTTACAAGAGACCGTGACGAGGAGTCTGGTGAAGATACAGAGATGGTGGAGATGTATGACACTGACGGTGTGGCTCACGGAGAGGGCCATGTTGTGGCTATGAGCAGTGGCCACTCCCACGGGTCCCACCATGGCCATGCCCACTCTGTGCCGGACAGTGTGGCTGCAGTGGCTTGGATGGTGATTTTGGGTAAGCGAGGTGGAACCAAACTCTTTTTTCTGTAAGGTAGTTGTCTCCAGACTAGTCTAAATAAGTTGTATGTCAGAAATTAGAGTTTGAAAATATAAAAAAAAAGGTTGTGCTCATTGCTATTCATAAAGTTTTTTAGTTTTGCTTTGATTTCTGTTCAACTTTATTCTCTCTTGTCTTGAACCTTTGTGTTCAAATAACTAAAAAAAGCTTTAGGTTATTGAAATTCCAGTGCAAGTATTTTATCATTCTACACAATGTAACAAAAATGAAGTGGTCCTATTTCTCAGATTTTGTTTTTTCTCTCAAAATAGGTTAAATTTTATTGTCTCTTTCATTATCTTAAAACTTTGGTCTCATTAGGAGATGGTATTCACAACTTCAGTGATGGGTTGGCCATAGGAGCTGCATTTACTAACAGTATTACTGGAGGCTTCAGTACTTCAATTGCTGTCTTTTGCCATGAGTTGCCACATGAGATTGGTGAGTAAAAATCTGTAGACTTTTAATTGGTATTACTTTTTCCTTCTCTTCATTCTCTCTTTCTTCTGTTCTTCTTGAATTCTTTGTCAGAATCAAATACTGTTCTGTAGTACCTCTTTATGTATGAGATTGTGACAAAACAAAAAAACCCCCAAAAAACAGCGGCTTATTTTATAACATTTATAACATTATCGGATCGTTGTAAGCCAAACAACTAAGGCCAACTTGCGCCTTTGTGACACTCTGTTCACTTTTAGTTTTAAAAATGACTGAAATTTTGGCAATTTTTTAAAACCATTTTTCAGTAATTTGAAATGCATTCAGCTTAGAAACAATAGTCATTTAAACTTAATTATTGTTTTCTATATATTGTATTTTTTTGCAAACTAAATATATGCCTCTTTTATCCCACTGATTTATCAGGTGACTTTGCTGTCTTGTTGCGGGCTGGTATGTCAGCTAAACAGGCCATTATGTACAACTGCCTCTCGTCAATTCTTTGTTTCCTGGGCATGCTAATCGGGGTCGCCCTGGGCAACATGGCCTCGGCTACTGAATATATTTTTGCATGTGTTGGGGGCATGTTTCTCTATATTGCTCTCGTTGATATGGTGAGTCACAACCTATAATTGGAAGTTAAACAGCAAAATAATTTCTGTGCACATGTTGCATCTAGAATTTATTTGGGTATTTCCATTCAGAAGTAGTAAGTCAGACAAGAAGTACAGTTCAGAGGAAATTGGTCCTTACTTGTGGTCGTACATTAGTAGGATATTAGCTGTCATTAGTTATGTAAATTCATGCAATATAAACCAGTATGGTTCATATACTCTTGATTGTATAAAAAGTAGAATACATTGTGTATCATTCACAAAATTTTCAGCCATCTTGAAAATTACCTTATTGCTTCGACGTTTTTAAAGAAAAAGACGAAATATTAGAAACTATTAAAGACTTATTTTTCTGTTTCTCAAACACCAGTTACCAGAAATGACATCTGTGGATCCTAAAAAGGGAGAGAATCCATTCCTGCATCTGTTTTTGCAAGTGCTGGGCATCATAATTGGCTCCACCATCATGCTCCTGATTGCCATCTTCGAGCACGACATCAAGAGGACATTTGACTGAGCCTCTGCCGGATCAACAGTCTAGCTATGTTTTTCATCTTTACTGGGATTGGGATGAAACCTTTTCCTGATCATTAGGAGTATTTTGATGTTATTGTTTCCTTATATATATATTAATGCCACTTCTGCTTTGCTTTTTGGTTATCTTGTTTATGTTTTTTTTTTTTTTTTTCATTTCAATGCAATGTTTGATTTAAATGTTTTATCATCTTGAAAATGAAAAAATACATGTCTTTTCCAGTGTTTAATTCGCTCTGCAAACCATTTTTTTGCCTCTCTGCCCCACATGAGCCCAGATGTCATATCGGTAGACTTAAAAGGAGTGAATATCAATAGTGAAGAAAACTATGCATTCTATAACCTAAGATATTACAAAATTTACTGCTTTTAAAGTAGTATGTTCATTCATCAATATTTTTTTTCTTTTCATTAAACAACATTACAAACTATCTAAAAGCTGTCTGTGAATTGTAAACGATATGCTATTGGTTACGCTTAGAACTTGAAATTTCTTCATTCAGGGCTATTATTTGGCAGGGATCCAAGGATGCTTTGTCTTGCCATTATTTCTTTTAATATGGAGTGACATGAGCTATAATAATGTAAGAACCATGTTTTAGCTGTGTCATGGTTAGTTTTCATTTATGCTTCCTTAATTGCAGCTAGAAATTTTTCTTCAAAGTGTGGTCATTTCAATAAAACTTTTAAAAGTATTGTACTATATTCTGGCTTAGACTCCTAGAGTTGACCCACTTCAATCTTCAAAGAAAATCCTTCGTCTCACGAGGCGTTATACTTTTATGAACCCATAACCTCTGCCCTATGAGATTATAGCTTCTGAAATCGGTCTCAAATTGTTCAGATTTATCCTTATAAGAGTTTGTTAAATGTTCTATATTGTTAATCTTTTCTGAATTTCTGTAAAACTCGTTGACTTTTTTTTTAAGCACTTGAAATCATATAAGATCAGCTGTGTAAATGTCTCTAAACCAGTCCTACTGGATGGGATAACGGAAATATGTATTTAAAAGTAAAGGCCGCCTTTTCTTACAATGTTTGAAAGAGGTAAAATGCTATTTTCTTACCCGCAGCACTAATAATGCTACGCTGAAAAAAGTTAGAAAAACGCTTTGTTCTAAATATCAAACTCTAAATGTGATACGAAGGACATAAATGAGCCTTTATATCTTTGGGTCAAATCTGCATTTCTTTAAGTAATGATTCACCTTTTCTCCTGGCAAATACAAATATGTGTGTTTCATAGACAAAATGCATTCTTGTTGTCTCCAATATGAATTGAACATAAGAAAATGTACATGATTTCACTGCATCATACAATCAAAATTAATTATGCATTATGGTTTGTTTGTTTTTTCCTATTTTGCAAATGCATTTGAATTTGTTTTTGTTTTTTTTTTCATTATTCATTAAAAAAAAATTAAAACTCTCATAGTTATGACATTTGCCAGATATGACTTGGTCATGCTAATGTAGAACTAGTTGATGGTGTTGGAGGATAAAGTGGTTTGTTTACTAATAATGACAAATATAATTTTTCTTTTTTTTTTTGCATTTCAGCCTATTAAGCTGAGGGCTAAATGGTAGAAATGAAGGAAAACAGGTTAGCCCTGACAGATATGCCTGATTTTGCTAATTGTTGGAAGATGCTCACTTTTTTCAAATGATGATTTTTTGCCCCCCCCCCCCACTTGTCTTAGATTATATGGTATATTATCTGCGCGTCAATGGTTCCGTCGGCCAGATAGGCTCCTGCAAGGCCCCAAACTTGTAACACTTTTAATCTGATTGTAAATAGTGTATTGTTTGACGTCGTGTAGTGGAGGAGGGATTGTTGATGCCACAAAGTTCTCGGAGAGGGAACAAATTTTTGGTGCTGACATTGTATTTAAATGCCCAGCTCTTGTCCGCCTTCAATACATTGTGCACTGTTGAATTCGTTATACTATATGTCTTACCATGCCATTTGTTTGCGCAGTGTCACCCAATCACATTAAAAAAAAAAACATGAGGTGTTTATGTAGGAATGTATTTAGAAGGGAATTGAATTGAACACTATGCTATATCACTTTTTTTATTTTATTTTTGTTTTCTTTTCTTTTACACTTATCCGTGTTTTTTGATCTCTGAATGAAATGCCTCTTTATTCACAAAACCTGGATCTGACTGCCAACAGTTGTATATTTAACTCATGTTCAAATTATTTTCTTCATTGAGCTCAAAATGCAGTTCAAAAATAATTTTTACCACCCATTCTAGTGTATACATTTTTAATCTCGCCCTATTCCATTCCATGGTCAAAGTATTTAATTTAATCATCTAGTGAGAATAGTCGGGCATTACAATTATTATTATTATTATTATTATTATTATTATTATTATTATTATTATTATTATTATTATTATTATTATTATTATTATTATTATTATTATTATTATTATTATTATTATTATTATTATTATTATTATTATTATTATTATTATTATTATTATTATTATTATTATTATTATTATTATTATTATTATTATTATTATTATTATTATTATTATTATTATTATTATTATTATTATTATTATTATTATTATTATTATTATTATTATTATTATTATTATTATTATTATTATTATTATTATTATTATTATTATTATTATTATTATTATTATTATTATTATTATTATTATTATTATCATTATTATTATTATTATTATTATTATTATTATTATTATTATTATTATTATTATTATTATTATTATTATTATTATTATTATTATTATTATTATTATTATTATTATTATTATTATTATTATTATTATTATTATTATTATTATTATTATTATTATTATTATTATTATTATTATTATTATTATTATTATTATTATTATTATTATTATTATTATTATTATTATTATTATTATTATTATTATTATTATTATTATTATTATTATTATTATTATTATTATTATTATTATTATTATTATTATTATTATTATTATTATTATTATTATTATTATTATTATTATTATTATTATTATTATTATTATTATTATTATTATTATTATTATTATTATTATTATTATTATTATTATTATTATTATTATTATTATTATTATTATTATTATTATTATTATTATTATTATTATTATTATTATTATTATTATTATTATTATTATTATTATTATTATTATTATTATTATTATTATTATTATTATTATTATTATTATTATTATTATTATTATTATTATTATTATTATTATTATTATTATTATTATTATTATTATTATTATTATTATTATTATTATTATTATTATTATTATTATTATTATTATTATTATTATTATTATTATTATTATTATTATTATTATTATTATTATTATTATTATTATTATTATTATTATTATTATTATTATTATTATTATTATTATTATTATTATTATTATTATTATTATTATTATTATTATTATTATTATTATTATTATTATTATTGTTATTATCATTATTATTATTATTATTATTATTATTATTATTATTATTATTATTATTATTATTATTATTATTATTATTATTATTATTATTATTATTATTATTATTATTATTATTATATTATTATTATTATTATTATTTTGCTACTGATCTTTCAGGTGGTCTTATTTTAAATGGCCATATTAACCATCTCAAAGTGAATCTCGTTCATTAAATTAGAGATAGAAAGCGAGATATTTGTCGAATGCTTAGTTTAATAAAGTAATAATAGTTTAATTTTGTTGCAGAAGCCTGTATTTTACCAGGCCTAGTTTGATTATTGTCAAAGTATCTTTGGTTTCCACCCCTCTCCCCCCCTCTCTCTCTCTCTCTCTCTCTCTCTCTCTCTCTCTCTCTCTCTCTCTCTCTCTCTCTCTCTCTCTCTCTCTTTCACACATCTATTCTTAGCTCTTTTTTCTCCCTTTAATTGATCTCTCCCAAGCCTTCTCTTTCTCATACTTACATTTTGCCTTCCAGCCTTGTATTTAAGTCTTATTTGTTGACTTTTATGTTTGAAATGAAATATTTATTTTAGGTATATACAATCAGCCATAATTGATGCAAAAGACTATGGATGTTATAACTTAACAGTAATAACACACTTTTCTAACAAATGTTGAACATTGGTGTGTAAAGCCAAGTCAACTAATTACCAACTGGTGTTGAATTATCAATCAGTAATTGCATGCAGTACTTTGTAGAGGCAAATACCACAGACACTGTATTAAAATAAAGGGAATTTCGTAGAATTTTTTAGAGCAGTGTCTTTTTGTATCAGAATAGTGAATCAACTTTTTAAGTAGAAGGAGCTTAAATAATATGTGTTGCATATGTAACAGGAAGTTTATACATATTTTTTTTTATTAATGTTTGGGTACACATACTTATATATATCCATTGCGTTGATCTTAAATAAGGATTTTGACCACTGTTTTCTTTACGAACATCGCTACTTTAGTCATCAGGTTCAGAGAATATTCATACTCATAAGGTTACACATATGTATGTTTTATTTGAAAATAGAGATAAAAAATGTTGTGGTACCGAAATTTTTGTCTTACCCATGAAAAAATATCAATAACTTATACACTGCCTGACAAACGCGATAAATAACTTATTATGTTGTTATTATTAAAAATTATATCTTGTATAATTATATTTTTTCTTTAAATTACGGAGGAATGTGCGCTTCCACTACAGAGCGCGGCAAAATTTCTATTATTTTGAGGGTATATATATATGTTATTTAGTGTTGAAGCTGTCTAGAAGTTGAATGATTAAATATTTACATGTGCGTTAGGTAATGATGTTATCACACAATGCTTGTTATATGTGTCACAGATCCCTATTATAATAACAAGATATCTATTTCAACAATGGTCAGGAATTATATTAATTTCATTTGAAATTGAAAAACAAATTTCTCGATTGCAAGAGCCATTATTATTATGTGAAATGTAAAAGGTTGATTGCTATTGATCAATTGACATAAAGAATATACCTTTAACATGGTTAGGTATTAAATTTTGTTTTCCTGACTTTTTGCACAGATGCTAGTAGACTTTTTGTCAAACTTTCTATTTTATTATGTATCATTTTTTTCAGATTTGCCAAAGAATTAAGAAGAAACCCCTTTTTTTCTGTTTGAAAATCTTGACCAGCATCTGTATCTGTCCCTTCCTTTTTATTTCTTTTCTTATCTTTTTTTTTATTTTTGCTCTTTTCATCTTTGTGAGGATAGATTTGCACATCTATAAATTATTTATATGTTGCATCACACTCTTGTTCATTAAGTGTTGACAAAATTTGTCTCTATAGTCATGGTTTAATGCATTGTTAGATGGTTTAATATGCAGTTTTCTTCAAGTGCTGACAAACTTTCCTTGTTTTTTTTTGTTTTTTTTTGCCAACAAGTTAGGCTTATGTACTTAATACAAAGAAGAATAATTGATTGTGCAACTCGCTACATTTGATTACGTTTCTGCTCAGGTAAAAGGTGTCTACTTTGAATTTTGATGTTCATTATTTGGTCTCTTTTGAAAGTCTGACCCCTGGAAGGGGGTAAAAAGACAATTCCTCATGTTTTCTGTTTTATTTATTTTTCCTCAAGCTTCAAGTGCCATTTGTTTTGGTTTTCTGCGCATGCAAAAAAAAAATCTGTCTTGTTTTCAATTCCTGTTTGGAACGGAAATTGAATAGCAAAGAGTTTTATAGAATCCACCTTCAGGCTGAGACCTTATGACATTTAGGAGCTCTTAAAGGCTAATAAGAGCAATAAAAAAAAATAAAAATAAACTTTGCATTTCCCCAGAGTTTTGCTTTTTAATAACTACTAGCAATTAACAACTTGTGATCCAACCAATGCAGGAAAATTATTCCTCGTATAACATTGTGAAGCTTCAGTTCTGATACAGTCAATTGCAAGAGACAGAAGCAAATAGATTCAGCCTCAAATAAGCTTTGGATTACCTTCATATGAAACCCCAGAAATGAGTGCAGACTCTTTATGAACTCTTATGAGATTTCCTTTACATCACAATTGAGTTAGCAAAGACTTTTTTCTTGAATCATAGTTCTTCAACTTGTGCTTCATCCTAGATGATTTGTATCTTTTTATTCATTTTTAAATGTAAATAAATTGTGCTTGTGTTGCCTGGTTGTAAAATCTAATGGATGTCAATGCTAAGTATCACTGATTTCTCTGAATACATAGTTTCTCTTCTCATACCCCTTTCGATAATTATCATGACGTATATCAGGGTGCGATTCTCATACCCCTCTATATAATTATCATGAGGTATAAAAGGGTCTGATTGCATAAGTAGTGAAAAATGGTGAGGATGATAACAGAGATCAAAACGTAAGCCCTTGTGTTGTTAATTCTTACTGTAGCCTTTTTTTATGTTACCCATAGCAGCCAAGGTATTTGGTTGTATTTTTTTTTGGGGGTGGCGGGGTGGCGGAAGGCTAGTCATTAAGAAATTTTTTTTTACAGCTTGGCCAGTTCATTGTTTCAACTTGCAGGAGTCTGGACTTGTATTTTACTTTGTTAATAGATGGTCTTTTGGCCCCTCTTTTTTTTATTTCAATATAGCAGAAGCAGGGATCAATAAGACATCTGCCAGCTCGCCGTCTAAAAGTATTAATTTATGTTTCACGATGTGATTCAATAGGATTGATCTTGAAGACACGTATGTATTTATACAGATTGCTTTTCAGTTGCACTTATAGCCTAGAGTAGATATGGGTTTCCACTGCTTCTGCACTTTAAAACGTTTATCGTGTTATTCCAATGTCAGACTTGCCTTTTATTATATTAGATCTAGTTGTGAGTACCAAAGATTCCTCACAGCTCACGTAGAATAAAAAATTTATTTATTGAACTCGCAACGGGATCCCTGTTGGGTTTTTTTTTTTTTTTTCAATTTTAAATTTGAATATATGTTTGAATAATTTAAACTATTAGTGCAAGCTGCCTGCAGTGTATCGCAGTCTGTGCAATTTAAAACAAGTCAATAACCCTGTCGCTCCGTTTGTTTGGTGCCTTGGTTCATTCTATGCCCAGTCTGTTGGTTTTTTTTTTTTAATGTTTGTCGATTTTACTGCCTCTTCTTCCTTATTGGCCAGGGACCATAATGTTTATTGCCTTTAATATTATATTATGTTAATTTTGTATGTATTTAAACTGGTTTGAAAATCAAAGGCATGGGTGTCTTCATTTACAACAAATCTGCCTTTTGCCTTCCTCAAGCTTATGAAAAGGGGAAAAAAGTCAATACTTGTAATTTTAATTTGGGCAGTGGATGCTCGTAAATAGGAGAGTATTCATAATATTTTTTTTTACCACATTTATTATCTTTACATATGTTGCATTCAACAGTAATGTATGAAATCAAAAGAAAAGAATTCTGAATTACTTAAATAAATTCTGTACTATTTATTTTGGGGTATTTATGATCGGTGGTCTTGCTGCCCAAGATGTTGCATTTGCTGTTAAACCTCCCCAAAGAAATTTTTTTTTACTTTATATGTACTGGTTGTTAAAAAAATCTAACCTAAATAATTGTCATTTTTTTTCTTAAAACAACAACTATCATTAAACACATGAAACTACGGGTTACATTTTCAAAGAATCTCAAGACAAACGCAATGTGCCTCTCTCCATGATGCGGACATTCCTCTGTCAACAAAGGGGGAGACCACAATAAAGTTCAACTCACAATTTATGGATTTTTTTCACATTTGTCTCGCATGAAAATACTTCAACTTGTGAAAATTGGCTTTTGTTTCCCTTAGCTGGCCTCAGTATTCAAGTCTCAAAAAATTATCATCACCATCATTCATTGTAAATTTCGTTCATTCGCCTTCGAGTAATTTAACATTAACACAGCTGATGTATGTTTCTGTTTGCACAGACTGTTGGGCTGTCTAGATTTCTGTCAATATGCCCAGCATTTGCTATTTATGAAGATTTTACGTTTTGAAATAACCATGAGCAAATTCTATTGATAGGTTTGAAATTCTCGTTCTTCTTCCTTTTTCTTTTTTTTTTATTTGTAATATGTGGGTTTTTTCTTCTCTTTCAATAATGTATCTGTCTTCCATGTTGTTTCTTTGCTTTGTTTTTCCAATTTTGAGGACTTCAATGACTGAGCCATATTTCTCAAAAAGCTTTAAGTGCTTTGATTAGTAAGGTCACTGTATATATATATAATTGTGCTTCATTCTAAAATTTGGAAAAAAAAAGTGTAAAATGAAATAAAAAGCCTCTTAGATTATATTTGACTGTCTCTCAGTTTTATGGTTTTCTACACTTAATACTAACGATTCAGATTGTAAACATAATGTGTTTGTTTTCCACATGATGTTGGGTACTGGATTTACTCGAGGCTGGAGGTGCCTACTGGCTCAGTCGGTTGAGCATCGGACTGACAATTAAGGGGCCCCAGTTTCAAATCCTTGCTTACTTTGTCTGATGATAAGGCTGCCTGATGGGGGCCACATAGCTTCTGTGGTCGTAAACGGGATTTTACGATAACGCAGTTGTAGCTGGGGCAGGAAAATCAGTGGCTGTATTCTTCTGCTCTGCAGTCTGGAAGAGGTGATCGCCTAGAGATGGGTGAAGGATGAGAGCAAACATAGCTTTAGGGGTGAAATTGCTACTTTCGCCCTGATAGGATGTAGGTCTATCGCAGACCTTTACCATCAGTTGAACTTAAAGCAAGTAGCCATTCACAATAACAGACATTTACCATCAGTTGAAGCAGGTAGCCTTTCACAATAAGACATTTACCATCAGTTGAACTTGAAGCAGGTAGCCATTCACAATAAGGCATTTACCATCAGTTGAAGCAGGTAGCCATTCACAATAACAGGCATTTACCATCAGTTGAAGCAAGTAGCCACTCACAATAACAGACATTTACCATCAGTTGAAGCAGGTAGCCGCCGTTCACAATAGTTGAATAAAATAAGGAAAAGTTTCATGCTGTAAAATACATGCATCTTCTTTTGGACACATCGCCAAGTAATGGTTTCACGAGTCTAACCTCATAAAGCTTCACTAGTTTACTGGTGCCGTCAAACTAGCGTGAGACTTGTGAAAGTGATTTTTTTTTATTTGCTTTTAAATCCCATAACTATAGTAGATGAACCGTGTGCATTTCCATAAAGTTTAAAAAAAATTGTGGGGAAAATGGTTAGGGATATGAAGTCAACTCTGTCACAACCAAGTAAAAAATGTCATTGCGTCTATCAGTATCAATGTCATCATGGTCTTAAATCAGAACCATACTCTGGTTGTCATACTATACTGAGCCGTACACACAAACACAGATCTAAATCTACATGCATTTTATGGCCCCATAGCACATCACATCTCTTGATTTTGTCTCAGTACATGTATAGCATGTCAGAGTGTTGAAATTTCCACACTTTACTTCAACGAAGGTCAGCGATGGGAATAGTGAAGACTCCGTCATCTCTTGAGAATCTTCGCAAGGATTCGATCAGTATGACGGAGCTGCATGTTTCTCTAACGATGTCATTGTTGTTATCATCATCCCCATTACTACTACTACTACTACTACTACTACTACTACTACTACTACTACTACTACTACTACTACTACTACTACTACTACTACTACTACTACTACTACCACTACTACTACTACTACTACTACTACTACTACTACTACTACTACTACTACTACTACTACTACCACCACCACCACCACCACCACCACCACTACCACCATTGCTACTACTGCTACTACTGCTACTACTACTACTCTTATGAAAGTGATGATGACTACTACTACTACTACTACTACTACTACTACTACTTCTACTGCTGCTGCTGCTACTGCTACTACTACTACTACAAATACTACTACTACAACTACCACTACTACTACTACTACTACTACTACTACTACTACTACTACTACTACTACTACTACTACTACTACTACTACTACTCTTATGAGAGTGATGATGACTGATTTATTGCTGATGTTTTTATTTAAATTTTTTAAATTTTCAGTTTTACTTACTGTTGGCATCCTTTCTTTCCTTCTCTCTCTTTTTATTTTAAACTTTAGTATATAAATTTATTGCCCTACCTGCAGGTATCAACAAATTCATTAGACCCACCGACAGCATTATAACCATAGCACACGTGAATAATTCTTTTGTCTTGGAGCGTGTATGTAGCATTAAAGGCATGACTTGTACGTCGTCTGCAAAATGAAACCGCTGACTTTGGCAGAGGATAATAAAATGCGATTGATTAGTTTTGCTATTTATTATACAGTCTTTTTCCCCGCTATTTTAAGAAGTTACAGCATTCACCGCGAGATGAAAACTGTATTCCAACTGTTACGATACGATTCTAGATCTAGGTGTTGCATGATTCAAGACGCTAGATTACGTTAAGCTTAGGTTCAGTTTCATTAGTGGAAAACTTAAAAGTGAAATCTATTGGCCGTTAGGGATATCAGATTAGTAAAGTTGAACACGGCGAAACTGTAATAAATGCTGTGATTGTTGTTGTTGTTGTTGTTGTTACCACTACTGCTGCTGCAGCTCATGATCTTAATGATGACGATGATAATGAAAATGAAGTTGATGATGATGAATAAAGATGATGATGATGGTTTGCTGATATTTTTGTTGTTCTTCTTGTTGTTATTGTTTTTGGTTTGTTTCTGTTTTTCCTTGTTTTTGCTGTTTTGATCTCGGAAGATTTTCATCGTATTGCAGTAAAGTTCGTCTTTTCGATAACATGGCTGTTGATGCTGAAGGTGCCGAGTAAAATCTGTTAACTACTAGCGAGGAATTAAAAAAGGGAGAATATGGTTTCTAGATTTTGCGAGTTCCTGAACGTTCCATTCACGGCCTCGTTGGATTCTTAGACTCTTACAGCCCAGAACTATTCCTAGAATCTTACAGCCATAATTTAATCAGATTTCATTTCTAGTTTGAGCAGTTAATATTTCAGGGGACCTATTGATCGATATATTGGGTGGCTGGTTGGTTCATATATTAACTGATTTTTTTAAAACCATGGTCCGTTTTATCAAGAGTTATCTCAAACTTTTTCTTGCGTAATAAACAATCCTTCATGATATTTTAAGACGCAGCCCCAGATTTATCCCGATCTGATACGGTAAGTTAATTTTTTAGGGAATAAAATGGAGTTGGTACAAGAAAAAACTGGGGATTTCTTTAACGACGACATTCCGGACGAGATTTTTATTTGAGATCTCTAGAAAGGGCAAAGAATTAAAATTATTTTTTTATAGGCTTACATTTCACTCCAATTAAGGTCTAAAACCACTTAGCGAAGGTTCCAAAAAACGTAACTAAACATAGCTTTCCCATTCTACGAAGGAGCATTACACTACTGACAGAAGAGGTTATTGTGAGGGGGGGGGGAATGTTAGTAAGAAATGTTAGCCAATTTTGTAAGATCCCTATCTTTCTATCTAAATTATTATAGATCCTTCCAGACTTGAATAATTATGTAAATAGAAATAATACGAACTTCCGCACCGCCCATCACCTCTGGGCATATTTTACGGAGAGAGTTGAGGTCTTTTGATCAAAAAAAAAAATAATAATAATAATCTCTAAATAGATTTGGAAAGTACAGAATTTTTCATTATTTCTTCTCTTATTTTTCCCGCAAAATGGTAACATTAGTTTTTGTCGCGTCAAAAATTCATGTAAGGATAGCATCCTAAACAAAAGGCTTTCCAACGATTTCTTATTCTAAAAAAGACATGGAGTAATATAAATTTTATGAAGTTTTTCTTTATGTTTAATGTCGTCTTATTTCAAAGAAAAAGAATTAATTCTTATTTTTTTTTCGAGGTAAGTCGCCAACATTTTCCCTCGTGTCATGGTCAAGACCTGGCTCTGCTCGTTGACGAACTGCCCAGGCTTTCCTGCCAGGGTCATCTAGAGTTAGGCCAGGGGTGAATGATAACACTGTCTCGATTAAAAGTCGACATTCACGTGTTAGTATAGACCTACGTCTTGCAGTGTGCTGGCTGATTTCATGTTTACTGGCAAGCATAAGCTTGAATAATGAGTGGGGAAAGAAAAGGAAACAAGAGGCCAAAACGAGAGACAGAGACAGAGAGAGAGAGAGAGAGAGAGAGAGAGAGAGAGAGAGAGAGAGAGAGCGGTGTGTGTGTGTGTGGGGGGGGGGGTCAAGTATAGGGTAGCCGTGAGTTGAAAAGTATGAATGCTCTAAAATTAATATGGAATCTTTATTAGAGGTAAGGTCTAAGAGAAAATGATTGAGTGAGAGAGAGAGAGAGAGAGAGAGAGAGAGAGAGAGAGAGAGAGAGAGAGAGAGAGAGAGAGAGAGAGAGAGAGAGAGAGAGAGAGAGAGAGATTGGCAGAAAACCTGATATTTCAGTCCAGATTACAAAATGCCAAGGTGTCAAAGTAAGTTAAATATCTCTCTCCTCACTTCCAAACACAGCCAAGCTTGACCAGGACAGGACATTCTTACTCAGGGTCAAGTAAAAAACATCACGTGGCCGGCTTCAATGATAAAATTTCCAGTAATCGTGACATGATTTGTGGCCCTCAGTGCAGCACTAAGTGTAATCACTACCAGCTCCCTTCAGTCCTGTCCCACGAATTGTAAACAAAGAGAGAGTGACATAAGTGAAGAAACTGTTTGTGTGTGTGTGTGCGTATACATTTATGTTTGTGAATGGGAGAGGGAGATAATTTTCATATCAGGCAAGGCATGTCTGCAGTAATGTTACTTAAGGTAAAAAAAAGTTATTACGTCCCCTCATGTGATGCGCCCGATAGACTCATAAGGAAGATTTCAGAACTAAACTAGATCTTGATCTACACGCCAGCGCTAAACAACGAAAGGGAATTAGACATGGACATCGTTTCTGTTTATTTGAGGACGATGACAATGTCTGTACATAGATTTTCTGGAGGGGCAGATTTAACATCTTACAGATATGTCCTTCTGTGATAGGAAAGTGATAGGCATTTGAGGCCCTTTAGAAATGTGCGTATAATCTTTTGAATAAAAATCAAAATGCGATATTTTATTCAAATATTAAAAATAGTGGGGAAAAGCCTGTCAGGATTCGATAAAACAATTATGGCATGATGTCGCATAATTTCTCGTAAAGAATAAAGTGAGTAAGTCCAGCTTATGGAATTTTATACATAAATATTGCACAGATTGTTAAAATCATTAAGTTAAAACACTTTTGTGCAATTTTTATGGGGGGAAAATCGTTAAAAATTTTCTTAGAATGGATGTGCTGATTACCCAAACATTCCAATAAACGGATATTTTAAAGTTGCGCAAAATATTGCCCACATGTATTGCATTATATTAGCGTTTTTCTCTCTTCCTGTCCACCCGAAATATTGCTTTTAGTTAGGCGAAGCTGTTAATGTTGGATATTTAGATCCGTCGCAGGATTTTCATGTACAAACTGAGATTTTTTTTGTCGTAAGTAAACTTTTGAGAAATGTTGCTCAGACTTCTTTATTTATAGCAATACTCTCCGCTAGACACCTTTGAGAAAAATAACTTCATAACCGTAATGGAAAGGTGGTCGTCTTTGCTAAGCGTTGTAAGAAATTGATGTTCTGGTTTTTATTTATTTTTTTTTTTTTTTTGCTTAATCGATCTAGTTGATAACCTTGAGAAAGAAATTGATGATCAAGTCGTCTGAAGAGGGCCTGTTGTGATGGTTAAACTGTGTAAGAATTGAGATGTATATATATAGTTTGAAGATAAGTTGGAATAACTGATATTTATATATCCACGAGCAAGCTTTATGTAGTGTTTTTCTTTTTTTCAAGCTGTTGTGATCTCGTTTTTTTCAGGTGTCGAGAGCCGAGCTCAAATGATTTCTTTAATCGTCCTATTTCTCCTATAGATCTAGATCTAGCTGCTGCGGGATCGTATTAAAAAATAATTAAAAAAAGAACTTTTCCGATTATTCAAAGCTAAATTAATGCTTTTGGAATGGGTAAAGGTTATTATATCGTAATCTTCTTACGCTTTTTTAAACATCGACGGTAACATACCGCTGTATGTCTGTGTTTGGCCTTGAGCCAACTAAATTCTCCATGCGAAATTATTTGCTTTACTTTTCGCTATATATCTAAGAAAGGCAGGCAGCATAAAATTATTTCATGGCCGGTTCTGGTTCGTGCATAATTGTTAGACAATTTTTTACATGTTTGTGCGATAAATGAAGCCATGCATGCGCGCCCATTTTCTCACCAATGAAACGGTAATTTTAAAAGCATAAGGACGAAGTGACACAGACAGCTTCTAATTCCGACAGACCCTGCATCGTGTCATAGTTTTTTAGTCAGTTTTGAAGGATCTTGAGATCGATTCGGATAGCACAAAATTAGCTGTTTTACCGTATTTCAGAATAAGGAAACATTGACACTCAAGAAAAGAAATCGGTACTAGGCTACTTCGATTGTTAGCTTGGTACTGTGTGTGTGGACAGTAAAATAATTGTTGTGCATAAAAGTTAGTGAAGTTACAATTGTATTACAGTTTTCTTCGATGGAAAGCTATAAGACATAATTATTATGATTGTTGGTGTTGTTATAATTAGTAGTAGTAGTAGTAGTAGTAGTAGTAGTAGTAGTAGTAGTAGTAGTAGTAGTAGTAGTAGTAGTAGTAGTAGTAGTAGTAGTGATTATGATGATGATAAAGATGATGATGATGAAAATGATACTACTACTACTACTACTACTACTACTACTACTACTACTACTACTACTACTACTACTACTACTACTAATACTACTACTGTTATGATTGTAAAATAATCCTGAGTGGATCCGGGTTTATAGCTGGAGCTGCTTGGTTAACGTCTGTGAAGAGCTTGCTGAGAACAAGAGTGTGGAGTCTGTACAGTTGAGAAGAATTCGTGATCTTTAATAAAAGAATCAGGCAACTAAGTCAGTCCAATTAATCTAGGGGGCCTATAGTACGCAAGCTCCATTCATCAGCGCTCCTGACCTAACCAATCTAGGCCTGGGTTCAAGTAAAATACTACTCTCGTATGTTGGGCCTTCCACGCAACACTACAAACATTTGAAGCTATAAGAGGTAATAAATCTAACTAGAGAAGGCCGCAGCTTCGGCCAAGCCTATTACTATCGTCAGATCGAGTAAGACTAAACCGAGCTAAGTTATCAGCGCAAGATAAGTTGGATCATAGTTACTAGCAGTCTGTGAGAAGTGCTAATTTGTTTTGTTTTGACAGTAGATGTAGGTTTACGTACCATCTGGCAGTTGTAATGCATTTTGTTTGATTGAAATGTTTTATTTATAAGAAGTGTCTACACAATCAAACGTGACAATGTTTTAATCGAATAAACAAAAATTAATAGCTGTTGTCGTATTTAAATAACTTAGATTAAGAGTGTGTTTAGATTTGAAACGTGTATTTTTCGCGTTAACAAACTTTCAGCTGTTTATGTATAAAGCGAGAGACAATTTATTACAATCTATAGTTGTTTGTTTCGCCTGTTTCTACCTTGTCGATATTTAAAAAAAAAAAAGAAAGGTAAATTTTCATTTTTGTTTGTATATCTTTTAGCACAGGCTTATTCGGAGATTGTATAAGTACGTCAGCTTGTTAAATTCAATATTTTACCCGGCTTTACACTTACCACCAGCGACGTTTGTCTTGAATATAATAACTTAGTGTGTGTCAGTGATAACAGTGCTTTCAATCAGTAGAAAATACTAGTAAATTACCCTAACCCAATTTGACTCGCCATAAACACTGAAATAAAACCTCTCGAGCTAAGTTGGTTCCTCAAAAGGAACTCCATTATTTAGAACCAACCTCTCTTCTAAAATTGCATGGCAGTCTTTTATATATATATATATAAATTTAAAGCAATTTTTCCGCTGTGAATCACGTTTAAATGATTAGGAAATTGGTATTTCTTGTAAAAAAAATTTCTTACTAAGTCAGTTTAAGACCCTATTGAAAACCCATTTGTTTACTGCACATGAAGACCTTAATTAGTCTGAGAAATTTGTCTTATTGTCAATGTCTTTTCTTATTTTCTTTGTACATGTAACTTATTTATTTTTTCCTCTTCTGTTTGTTTGAATTGTTAATGGACTATGTTTTAGACTATAGACTAGTGTCACTATGTTAAACGTTTGTAAATAGACTATTGTAAAGAGCTTCGAGCCTACAAGTAGGAAGAGGCGCTAGGAAATAACTTCATTATTATTATTATTATTATTATTAAGCTCGCCTAATACAGACATTATTCTTACATTCTCTTTGCCTTTAGGCATGAGTTTATGAAACTTGTGAACCACATCATCACGCAATAAGGCTAAACATAGAACTTCTCCATAAGATAAAGAATAAAAAAAAGGGACACTTTCTAGTGGGACTTCTTTAAAGCGTTATCAAGATAAACCAGGAGGCAAGAGATAAAACTACAGGGGAGAGACTCGCAATCACGAGGATGGCCGCACACATAGCTACACTCGCTGGCGACAAGCACACCAGGTGGGTTACATCACTGATTGGTTTGGGGTTTTTGTTTTAATATTTTGAAATGAAAGATAAGAAAATATAATCGAGTCCGTCTTATCTTTTTTTGTGATTTTTTTACCCTATTTATATGAATTAGTAACGATATAAAATGAAAAGAAAATGAAATTACAAAAGTTCGTTCATGTGGCAAAAAAGGCAAGATTTTTTTTTCTTTTTTGGCTTCATATCCTAAACCATAATATATCTTCAAGGCAAGGGGAGCTTTGAAAAAGAGAAGATTCTTTCATCGGCATTAAAAAGACATTCCTTATTTTATTCCATTAAAAGTCTTCAAGGCTGATTTAGACCTGAGTATTCGACGAACTATCTCATTCCTTCCTGTTTGCAACCCTCCGTCAGTCAAGATACGGATGAATAAGATGAGACCAATGTCACGCGCTTGGTCATATCCTAGTCGCCCTGATGATGTTTGTGCAGTGATCCGGAGAAAAACGTGAAACTGGCGCAATTTCTTGTTTTCAGGTTTTTCCGTTAAAAAGAAAATCGGTCACAAGCCAAAAAAAAATGAGTTCTGCGCTTCCTCATGATATTTAACACTTTTTTTACATTATTTATCAAATGGAATTATTTTGAAAATATTTTTTTTTTCCTGATCTCACTTTATTTAGAAATTTCTTGAATCGGCATAAGTTTATAGATCTACGGTAGAATTAAGGTTGTTTGGGCTAGCTGCGTTCGAATAGCTTAATGTGATGTTACGATACGGAAGTTCAACGGCTTAGGCCGCTAGCGCTCTCACTTTGCGCATGAATACAGCCTAGTCCCGGGCAATGCACATCCGGTAAAACACTTGCAAATTGAGTTTTTATTTTCCAACATACGAACACATCTTTTGGCAACAATAAATTCTTAAAAATGGTCGCTAGACATTGCATATTGTGTATTTGATAATTTTTTAATTAGGCAAACGTTGTTTTTAGGTTCTTATAATATTTAAGTGCTATCTAGTTGTACTTTGACATAATTGTGTGGCTATTACAGAATTATTTTGGCGCAATGATATACTTTGAAACGATTTGTAATAAAAATCGAACGCTTCCGCACTAAAAAAAATCCCACCACTGTTGACGACTTGTCTAAATTTGGAAATTCAAAATTAATGTCTCATGAACTAAGCGAGAATATTATTACTCAACAAATGTTTCAAATTTGAAAGCGGTTTGTAATTTTGAAATTAAAGATAAAAAAAATCTAGCATAGTCTTCATTAGCATTGCCTCCTAAAGGGTGTGGAGGTTTTAATTGATAGTTTTATCAACTTGGACATTATCAGAGCTGAAAGAGAAAATCTTACAGATCTCATCAATGACTTTGATCAACGCGGACATTAACAATTGATATGTATTCTCAGTGTCTCCTTAATTATTTGCTTCTCTCTCTCTCTCTCTCTCTCTCTCTCTCTCTCTCTCTCTCTCTCTCTCTCTCTCTCTCTCTCTCTCTCTCTCTCTCTCTCTCTCTCTCTCTCTCTCTCTCTCTCTCTTTCTCTCTCTCTCTCTCGCTTTATCTATCTATCTTTCTATCTATCTTCCTCTCCCTCTCTCAATATGTCTCTCTTTTTCTCTTTCAGTCCCTTTCAGACTTTGCTCCTAACTTTCTCTCTCTTTCTCCCTTCCCCTTTCCCCCTCCCTCTCTCTCTCTCTCTCTCTCTCTCTCTCTCTCTCTCTCTCTCTCTCTCTCTCTCTCTCTCTCTCTCGCTATTTCTCTTCCCTATTCCTTTCTCTCATATCCCCATGTCTTCCTCCTTTATAATTTTCTCTTCTATCTCTTTCTTTCTTTCTTTCTTTCTGGGGAGCCCAAATTGTTTGTTTATCTTTCTATCTATTTATCTATCTATTTATATACCTATTTATCCATCTATTTATCTATTTATCTATCTATTTATATACCTATTTATCTATCTATTTATCTATTTATCTATCTATTTATCTATCTATTTATATACCTATTTATCTATCTATTTATCTATCTATTTATATACTTATTTATCTATCTATTTATCTATCTATTTATATACCTATTTATCTATCTATCTCACTCCAAATCCTTTCGCTGTCTACTATACGTCCTAATTCTCGCACTCTATCTGTCTGCCTCACCGCTGCTCCTAATATCTTTATTCCTTAAAAGACTGCATCAATCAATCTCTAAGTCAACCAACTTCCTCACCACCCAGAAGCGCTGACGGTTACGTGAAGTTACCGAACCCCCACCTTGCGGGTCTGAGGCAAGACGGTCTCTTCCACATCAAGGTTCCCCTGGACGACCACGAAACTCTCAAGGAGTTCAGTAATGTCAAGGTCGGTACAAAGTTTGGCGACATGAAACATGAAAATTGACTAGAACGTTTGATTTACTTGTAAGAGTAATTGGTTAGAGAAAGAGGTATGTCCAAAAATTATTCATTTAATATCTCTCTCTCTCTCTCTCTCTCTCTCTCTCTCTCTCTGTCTCTCTCTGTCTCTCTCTCTGTCTCTCTCTCTCTCTCTCTCTCTGTCTCTCTCTGTCTCTCTCTCTCTCTCTCTCTCCCTCTTTCTCTCACTTTCTCTCTCTCTCTGTCTCTCTCTGTCTCTCTCTCTGTCTCTCTCTGTCTCTCTCTCTCCCTCTTTCTCTCACTTTCTCTCTCTCTCTCTCTCTCTCTCTCTCTCTCTCTCTCTCTCTCTCTCTCCCCTCTTTCCCTTTCTCTTTCTTTCGCCCTCTTTCTCTCTACCCCCTCTCTCACTCTGATATTAGATCTAGGTACACGCCTTCTATCTACCTATATCTATCTATCTTTCTAATTATCAATCTATCTATCTGTCTACTTATATGCCTGCCTATCTATTTTCGCATCATGCTTTTTCACCTCAAGCTGTTGTAACAGATATTTATACAGACTATTTCTCCGGCATCTCCCAGTTTGTCTGCATCGGAGGCACCCCTGGGCGGGTCAGACTTCTCGCAGAAAAACTCTCCACAGAATTGAACCTTGGAAAGGAGAAGGACACTGGAGATGGACCAGAACACCATTTCGACTTCTCTTTTAGCACCGAGAGATATTCTGGCTACAAAGTGGGCCCTGTCTTCTGCGTGAACGTAAGTTGAGCCTTAAAGCAAGAAAAGTCGGCTATTCGTTGTTGTTAAAAACGTAATCTGTTTAGGAACCCTCTTAAAAAATCGTTATCATGTTGGTTCAGATAAATACACAGCTGCTGTCGTGAATTCTCACGAGTCGGTGCAGTGCTAGACATTTTTTGTTCTAACTTTAGAGCTTGATAATGGGCGTTTAGAAGTTCACTGGCAGGGTGTCAACAATCGGGATTTTAAAAACATGTAAAAAAATGCCATTTTATTGAAGTATGGTACATGCTAACACATTAATTTAGCACAGTTAAATATCACGTTATGCAAAGCTTAAAATAGTTTGCTTTGGATATTGTTATGTCTTAAAACAGGAGATACTGAAATGATTTAAGGAAAAAAAGTTTTTAGTTTAGGGGCTGAAGTGCTTATCCCAAGGTAACCCAGATGAAAGAAAGTTTTTCTTCACACAATACAACAGTCCTCTTCGACTCTCATTATTTGTCTCTCTTGATGAGTCATTTTTCCTGCAAGCTACTAAAAAATAATGTTAATAACCTCTCTACTCCTGCTGTGCAATTTTACGAGAAAAAAAATCTGATGAGATGGATAACCGTAAACGAGTGGTTGTTGTTGTCTCTCTGGCAACCAGTCATCAGCGTCTATAAACTCGGCGCTGGTTCGAACCAGCATGGGAGAGCACGTGAGCGGCTCGGCTCAACACGTGAGGCAAGCCCCTCTGTCTAGTTAGCTACGGCCTTGCGTGAGGTCTATCGTCACTTGCATGGCGCTAAGCCGACTTTCTTTCCTCAGTCAATAGCAGAGGTTTTTTAGTTTTTATATCAAGCGCTCGCGCGCTATCAACGTACGGGTGGGTCAAAAACTGAAGGAAAAAAAAAAGAAAGAAAGAAAGGAGAACGTAATGCATTGATATTTATGTTTTCATGGACAGTTTTCTTTGTTAATTGTGTGTGTGTGTGTGTATATATATATACATATATATATATATATGTTTAAGGTACGATCTTTTATATCTATGAAAAGCTCCCACAATTGAGCAATCTTATCAATCATTCCAACTTATTTTCAAACTATATACATACATATATATATATAGAGAGAGAGAGATAATATACTTATTTATATTTATCTGTGGAATATTTCATAATCACCATATATTCAAAAGCGTGTAATCAGCTAGAATCAAAAGAGCTTAAAGTATTTACAAAAAAAAAACAGCGTCTAAATTAAAGCAAAATAATATAATTAAGGTAGGCGTCGCTTTCAGGGTTTAACAACAAGATAGGATTCAACCGTAGCAGATTGTCTTAGTTGGTCTGTGTTTAGTGATCAGCTAAGACCATCTCTATACTTAGCAGGCCTAGAACCTTTGAAGAACATGGCGCTAACTATATAGAGGGCTTTGGTTCAGCTTAAAGGCTGTTTATGTGTTCATTGTTTTCCTTCCTTATTCTGTTGCTTTTCCAACCATCTACCTTGTGAGCTAAAATGTTATGTCCATGCAGATCTCTACTTAGATACCGGGAAAAATGAATATAGAACCCCTGCCATTATGAAAGGAAACACTTATCTTTGTTTTTCTCCACTATTGTGAATACTAATATGCCGTCAGTATCAGACAGATATTGGAATTTCCTAACCTATTGCTCTATGTTGTTATTTATAAGATTATATTTAATTTGCTGCAGTGGTTGAAGTGCAAGCCTATTGTAATATG
>JAWDGP010001962.1:105000-172276 GCA_033675545.1 Elysia crispata
TCCGTGACTTAACCAACTCCGCTACGCCGAGCTTCACAGATCCGTGACTTAACCAACTCCGCTACGCCGAGCTTCACAGATCCGTGACTTAACCAACTCCGCTACGCCGAGCTTCACAGATCCGTGACTTAACCAACTCCACTCTCTTGATCTTCACATTGGTTTTTGTTTTTGCTACGTTTTTTTTGTGTGTGTTTTTTTGTTGTTTTTTTTTTTTTGTTGTTTTTTTTTTTTTCTTAACTTAATTTCAGCCATCAGAAAATCATTCATTCTAATCAAAAGAGAACCAGCTGTCAAAAATTGTTTTATAGAAAGAAGACTTTTGGAACTTACGAGGCGCTCTGGTTACTGTGAACTTGGAGTAAGAATTCGGGGTCTCCACCCATAGTTAAGTTAAGAGTAAAAAGGTCAGCCACGCCCAAGTAGCTTCACGTTCTAACGGTGAAGATGTTCATTTTTTTTTTTTTTAAACGCGTTTTTTTTTAAATTACCATAACTAACGACCCGTGGCATTTTTTTTTTTCGGGCAGGCAATTTACATAAATATATTCAGTCAAGAAACAAGATGCAAATAATTATCTTCAGCGCTTCAGAAATGAGAAAAAGCTATAGTTTAGCACGCACAACTTCTTGTGAAGATATATATATATATATATTCTGCGCTCAACTTTTTTGTTTGTTGTCAACGATATTGGTCGTTTTGAGTAGGTCGTCGCCACACTCCCCCCCCCCCCCCCCCAGAGCTTAAAAGACGGGTTTCTCAGTCAAAACAGAGACTGAAAATTCACGCTCTTTACTTATCACATTACCAAGTAAGCCTCTTTGCTTTCTTTTTCTCGTTCATATATGTTCTACATTACCGTAGTGAAAGAGGAGAAGAAGAAAAAAAGCAAAAAAAAAAAAAACATTGTTTTCATTGTGACACCTAAAACATATTTATTTTTACAAATATAACCTCTTGAAAGACTGAGGGAATAGTGAATTAATTTGCCTGTTACGACACAGCCTCAAACTCAGCAACACTTTTACGACGTCTTTCTTTTGTTAATAATATCGAGGTATCCATTGAGCAAGTCGAACTTTTTTTTTTCATTCCTGTATTTCTTGTTTGTATATCGAAATGATGACTTTTAGATGAAATAAGCGAGGCCTAATCACCCACATTCCTTTCTCAGGGGCCTTGTTAATACACCTAAAGTATCTTTCCGACGATCGTAAATTACCGATGATCGACAAACAAGGATAAGTAGTGCATGCAGAACGCTTCCGGAGAAACAAAGTAATCGTATTGTACAAGTCGCACAAAAATTAATAGTTTTGATTCGATTACGACTGTTTCGACTTTAAGATCTCTCAGCTTTCTTGGAATAGTGGAATTTCTATAGATATCCACCTTTAGTTTTCATATGAGACTTTCCCGCCTCTGATACACCTTAGCAAACTATAATGGTTCACAGATATTGGCTAAGGTGGATTTTATTAATAAAAAGGAATAAAAATTAAAAACTTAGTTAGGAAAGTCTGTAAAAAATTTTTAAAAAAAAGAAAGAAAAGAAAAGAAAAAAAGAATCGAAAATATGCCTGAAATGTCATAGTGACATAAAGCATAATATTTACATTGATAATCAACAACAACAAAATAAATAAATTAATAAATCAATCAATAAATAAAAACATATTTATGCAGTCTCGGTGTCAACATAAAGTTATTTGAATTCGGCGACAGTCCAACATAGAAAGCATTCAGTGTTTTGTTTTGTTTGTCTTTAACCAACTCCGCTCTCTGGATCTTAACATTAATTTTTGTTTTTGTTATGTTTTTTGGTTTTTTGTTGTTGTTTTTTTTTTCTATTTTTGTTTTGGGGGTTTTTTTGTATGTTTGTTTTTGTTTTGTTTTTTTGCTTAACCCAAATTTCAGCAAACCGCGCGGAAAAGAAAATCAATCACCCTAATCAAAAGCGAACCATAATTACGTCAAAACTGAAAGTAGATCTAGATCTAGACTTCCTGGAACTTATGAAGCGCTCTGGTTCATGGAACTTGGAGTAGGAATGCGGGGTCAAGTTAAGTGTATCAAAAAGCGTAACCGCATTCAATCAATTTCATGTCCAAACGGTGAAGATATTAGTTTGGTTTTTCACCTTTTTTTTTTTAATTTCCATAACTTCCATTTCCATTGTGGTCTTTTTTTGCGGACGGATAATTTACATAAAATTTTCACTTGAAAAAGAAAAAAGATATACATAATGATGTTTAGCCGTTTTGAAATGACGCCGAACAATTTCTTGACTACCCCCAGCATGGCATGGGTCTGCCCTCCGTCGCCATCTTGTTACACGAAGTTTTCAAACTGCTACAAGCTGCCGGATGTAGCGGCGTCACCCTCATCAGAGTCGGCACCTGTGGGGGGCTCGGTGAGTGATCAATAAGGCAAGACTGGGCGCCAGCCTAAAGTCATGTTGTTTAGGAGAAAAGCTGAAAAGCTCGACCTAAAAAATCAGAAGTTCGGAATATGACGCTTTGTCACTCAACTTTAATGTCTCTTATTTAATGCGGCAGTGGTCAGTGAATTAAAAAAAAATAGATTTTAACATGAATTTTTAAAAGTTTTTAAACCAAAATGTCACTCTCTTTTGTACTCCCCCCTCCCTCCTTAACTATTTCTAATTTTTCTTCCTTCACTCTTCATCCTTCTCTTCTTTCCATCAGGAGTAGAGCCGGGCACCGTGGTTGTTTCAAGTGGTTCGCTAACAGCTGGACTCAAAGAGGTTTATGTCACGGTGAGGAGATTTACACTGGTTTAGTGTTTGAATTATCTCTTTATTGGTCCTCGATAATTTTAAAACAACAGCAACAACAACAACAACAACAATAATTATAAATGATAATAATAATAATAATAATAATAATAATAATAATAATAATAATAATAATAATAATAATAATAATAATAATAATGATGATGATGATGATGATGATGATGATGATGATGATAGTTTTTTTTATAGCATTAACGGTTTAAAATCAATTTTTAAAAATTTAAAACAGTTTCTTATTGAAACAAATGTAATGGTGACCAAATAGAGGAAGCTATTGAAAGAACAAGGGCCTTAAATTATAAAATTGTTTTATCTAACTAAGCCTATATGTTAAGTAGTGAATTCGTGTTTAGAAGGTTAGGTGCAAAATATTATTTTAGTAATAATAAAGAAACGCATGAAGCTATCTATGTTATATGACAGTCAAACTGATCAAATATACTCAGACTCATAAAAATAATGAATAAATAAAATTATCATTCGTTTAATTATGTTCACCAATATCAAAGAAGAGAAATGTTCATCTTGTCTGTTATTAAATGAATTGATAACATAAAAATAGGCAAAAATTTTCAGTTATGCTGATAAAGATTTGTATAAGTATACACGTATTTAATTTATGTGTTATAAAGTAAAGCGATACCACTAACATTAATTTCCGCTTCTGTTGCAGTCAGCACTTGGTCAACCAGTTGAACTTCCGGTCGCTGTTGACCAGGATTTGGTAAAAGAAATCAGCGCATGCGCATCAAGTGCAGAAGGCGATGACTTCAAGGTGAAGGTTGGGAAAACATACTGCGCAGAGGATTTTTATCAAGGTTCGGAAAAAAAAACCTTGCTCAATTTTTTTTTTTACCTTTTTTATTCTTTATCACTATATATCAGACAATTAGTGCAAGCTTTCTTCGTCATATCCTTCTCCTCCAGAAACCCCATCATTATCATAGTGTAATAGTCACAACCATCATCATTATTATCAACTTCTTCTTCTTCTTCTTCTTCTTCTTCTTCTTCTTCTTCTTCTTCTTCTTCTTCTTCTTCTTCTTCTTCTTCTTCTTCTTCTTCTTCTTCTTCTTCTTCTTCTTCTGCTTTGTTACTAATATTATTTTTTTTCATTATTACTAATATATAATATATATATATATACATACACATACACATAATTACATTCCAGGCCGCTGCGTGGGTTAGGCCGAGTGGCAGGGGCTCGAGGACTGCTTGATCAGAAGCCACCACAGCTCAGGCGGCTGGTAGCTGTTTCTCAGCCGTTTCTGCCCAAATGTCCAGAGCCATAGTCAGTTACCTTTGTTAGCATCTTCAAACAGTTTTTCACATTTAAAAATTTGGAATTTGTGTAGCTCCCTCCATGAATAAAGGTCTGCAAACATTAGGTAGCAAAGGGGAAAGTCTCCCATTTTTTTGGCGTGACACAAGTAGGCCCTATTGACGTAATCCCGAGAGCAAGCCTCTGAACATGGCCTTCTCCTTCTACCTTGATATTCATACTTCAGTCCCCTTTCCTCTCGTGCTTCCAGCTCTGTTATTTTCCCACATTCTGGCTCCTTTTTTTAAATTTCTGCGAGATGCTTTAGTGTGCGCCATCTCTTCATGAGAAATGATCAGAAATCACAGAAATCAACCACGTCCTTTCATTCCTCAGGTCAAGGCCGTTTGGACGGATCGTTTTGCGACTACAGCAAGGAGGACCAGCTCCGCTTCTTCAACAAGCTGCAGAGCCTCGGCGTCTGCAACATCGAGATGGAGTCTGCGGCAGTGCTCGCCATGGCGCACAAGGTCGGGGTCAAAGGTGAGAGTCACCGCCCTTGCTATAAGATTAAGACATGGCCTACTGGATTAAGACCTATTCTGCCAAAAAAAAAAAAATGGGCGAGCATTTGAGCAAATAAAAGAGCAAGTGGAAGGACCTCCGAATGGGTACGATATCTCTATCCTACTAAAGAAGGCTTCTCTTGATTGAAATTTTCGACAGGCCGATATTTGCCATAGAGAACTGATTAATGCCTCAAGTAAGCGTAAATCATTCTCTAGCAATGAATTACCGATGGAAAAAAACCTACGGCATCATATATCCTATATAATATCGTGATATACTTAATCAACGTACCCAATCGGAAGTCCTACCGAGCAATTAATCTTTGCCACCACAGGAAAATGCTCGAGTTTTTTGGTTTAGCCTGAACCACAATCATAGTTACAGAGACATAAATGTCCATGCGTTATTGCGGTTCATCACTACTCCTCAATGTTTCCTCTCTCTCTTAGTGCTGAAGAATATTTACAAAGCGCTTTTATTTGTATAAAGGCAGCTCATTTTTATCGTTATCTAACATTAACGTTGTTCGTTCTTGATATATTTTGATAACCCTGGGCTCCCCCACTCATCCCTCCTCTAATGCTGTTTCCTCCCCAGCTGCCGTGGTGTGTGTAGTTCTCGTCGACCGCCTCAAATGTGATCTTCCACTGCTCACGGTCGAGGAGATGAAAAGAATAGAAAATTATCCTCTACAGCTAATCATCAGACACATCAAAAAACAGTTGTCGAAAAATTCATGAGCGTCATTTTGGACCTTTCTTCTTACTGAAAATAAGGGGAGGGTTGTAATTATGTATACTTTTATAATGCAAATATCGCCTGTATGAGTAACTGAGGAAACAATTGTGTGTAATTTGTACAAAGTTTTGTTAAGTATACCTTACAAAACGCTATCAGTAGCTAAATTAAGATAATCAAGGATCTTTGCCTTGAAAATGTTCCAATGCTTCTCGTTTAACACCTACTCCTAACCAATCACGTTTTGAAAATGAGAATTTTACTCTAAAGTTGGACTGGAGCTTTATGTGCACGATCAAGTGCCAAAATCAATACATGTACATGTACAGGAACTGACAGTTATAGTTGACTATCCGGGTATCAGTTGTAACTCATGTAAAAAGTTTTAGATTTAAACGTCTATCTGGCTTTCCCTCCCCTCCCCCATTCTTTTTTTTTTCTGTCGTCCTTTCCCATTTCCTTTCTCAAACGCTCAAACACCGTAGCTAGTTTCTTACTAGCTTTTTAATCGATAAATGATTTTCGCCACAATTTGGACCAAGGAGATCTCACTTAGGTGAGATTGGGAGGTTCTTCAGCTCAGGTCCCCAGTTCCATGTTCCAGATATTCCACACTAGGGTCCAGCTTTGAGATACGTTTGGAGGAACAAACAGGGGACAAAAGTGTGTACCGGCGCTACGAAATGAGTCATTTTGCGGCAGAGAAATGTTTGGGTGATTGGAATTATCCTAAAGAAAGATTGGAATTTCCGCTTTTTATGCTGTTCTAATTTAAAACTTTCCTGCTGTTTTAAAAGTAAAAGCACTTTGAATAACGAGGATTTCAAGCCTTCTTGAGAAAGATGGCATTTTCCCAAGTCAACGTCTACCGCAAAACATCTCAATTTGTGGCGTAGCTACACAAATTTAATGATACCTTCAAAACTATTAAGTATTTTTTGTTTAAGTTGCATGTAAAAAACATTTTCACAGTGTATATACACATTATTGAGAAAAATAACCCTTTTTGCCTATATGATTCTATGCATAATATATTTATGGCATCACTTATTAGAACTTAATGTTTTAAAAGTTCTAATGTAAAAAGTATGTAACCATATGATTTATGTTAAATTCTCTACCACTACTACACATAATTATCGTTTATAAATCCTATGGCATGACTTTAATATACTTTGTAATTACATCAAATAAATTTGATAAAAAAAGAAGTGACTTTTTGTTAGATTATATAAATACTTTGATACATACGTATTGTAGCTTTGTCCTTGGCCGATTTATTTCATGCCCTTTTTTTTTCAAGTTTACGTGTTCTGTTTTCAGGATATATTTTTGTTAAGCTGCACATGTGAGCATTAAAAATTTATAATATTTCCAAGGAGAGAGAAGAAGAGATAGAGACAGATAGACAAGGGTGAAAGTAAGAGACTACATCAAATTAATGGAAATAATAGACAAAGCAAACCACTCATGGCATAGATGCCAAGCTACTCATTTCTTTCGCTGTTTTTTTTTTCGTTTATAGAAGTAGTTTTAAGAAAAAAATCGAGTCATTATATTCAGTTTTCTCATATCATATTAGGCAGAGTGTTTGTTCATAGCAAGAATTGAGTTTTAAAATCTCATTTTTTTTTCTTTCATCGTTTGCGAAAAAATATAAGTTCCAGTTCGATAACAGTAAAGCATCCAGGCTTGTTGCCAAATTAAGTACAATGGGTTGATATTTTTATGGAGCGAAAATAGGGGCAACTTTTAATTTACAAATATATGAAATTATGAATAATAAAACTAATGTTATCGATACTGGGCTTGGGAGATGTCTTCATAGGGAGTGACTTGGTTTACACATAGGGCTGTTGGCAACTTTGTTGATTTATAGTCATCCTACTTCCTAAAACCACCTCAGATGTGCAGTGGAGCTGACATAGACTTGGGTCATATCTACATGGGAAGGGACTAGGTTTACACCCAGGACTGCTGTATCAGGCAGATCAGTTTATATATAGTCATCCTAACCTCCTACCAACACCACAGATATGCAGTGGAGCTGACATAGACTTGGGTCATATCTACATGGGAAGGGACGAGGTTTACACCCAAGACTGCTGTATCAGGCAGATCAGTTTATATATAGTCATCCTAACCTCCTACCAACACCACAGATATGCAGTGGAGCTGACATAGACTTGGTCATATCTACATGGGCAGGGACCAGGTTTACACCCAAGACTGCCATATCAGGCAGATCAGTTGATTTATAGTCATCCTAACCTCCTACCAATACCACAGATATGCAGTTGATCTGACATAGACTTGGGTCATATCTACATGGGAAGCTCGAAGGGACTAGGTTTACATCCAGGACTACTGTATCAGGCAGATCAGTTTATATATAGTCATCCTAACTTCCTACCAACACCACAGATATGCAGTGGAGCTGACATAGACTTGGGTCATATCCACATGGGCAGGGACTAGGTTTACACCCAGGACTACTGTAACAGGCAGATCAGTTTATATATAGTCATCCTAACTTCCTACCAACACCACAGATATGCAGTGGAGCTGACATAGACTTGGGTCATATCCACATGGGCAGGGACTAGGTTTACACCCAGGACTACTGTATCAGGCAGATCAGTTTATATATAGTCATCCTAACTTCCTACCAACACCACAGATATGCAGTGGAGCTGACATAGACTTGGGTCATATCCACATGGGCAGGGACTAGGTTTACACCCAGGACTACTGTATCAGGCAGCTCAGTTGATTTATAGTCATCCTAACTTCCTAAAAACACCTCAGGTATCTAGTGGAGCTGACAGCACATAGACTTGGAGATAAACTCTCTATGTTTGGTCCTTGAATACAAAGTTTGAAATACTAAATAACTTCTATTTTCTGTTGTTTTTTTTTTACTAAAAGCAGCTTTTAAAGCTATTTCTAATTGTAAAAAAATAGCCTTTTAGGCAACAATATTTTATTGCAATTTTGATAGATGGGAATATGAAAAAAAGTCGATGTAAATTTCAATATAAAAATTTTGTCATCACAATCATTTTCAAAAATATCATTAATGTAGGTTATAAATTATTTCAACTGATATGACGACTGTATGTATTTATGTAAATGTGGCCCCCTAAAGCATTTATGTATTGTTAGGTAATATTGAGAACAAGCTTGAAACATAATTATAAGTGTAGCGCCTGGATATGAATTATATCTGTTTTGCAGACCAGTGGAACAATTTTATTCTCTCTCTTACTATGTCTTCTATTCAGAATACTTTTATAACTTCAGAATTCGTGTATTATCTGTAGCATCATCAAAAAATCCTTATCTTTTCATTAAAACCTCAAAAAGCTCTGTGATTGTTATTTGAACAGGTCGCGTTTTATACGATTGAATAATCAAGCAAACGAACTCAACTTTCTATATCCAAGTATAATAATGCCAACTTGGCTCACAAATCAAATCACACTTGAAGACGGTTTAGGTTATAAATTTGATGTACATCAACTTGGTAGCACACTGGTTAAATCAACTGTTACTCAGCAAACTAGGGACTCAATAACATTCTTTTCCAGCATTTATCTAAAATTCAATAAAATTATAAAGTGTACATACAACATAAAAAAAAACAAAACCTCAAAACATCAAACTACATTACAAATCATGGTTTATTCCGTTTTTCTCTGTCATTTCAATTGGATACAACATTCCTTATGAAGTTAAGAAGTTTAAAAAATATGGTACATATACATCCTTTGAAAAAAAAATGACAAAAAAAACGAAGATTTTTTTTTACATACAATATTCCTATTACCTTCTCAATGAAATATTTAAAGAGATCATGTTTTTTTTATTTTGTTTCACAACGCTGAACCTTTCAAAACCAAAGTGGTTTTCTTTTTCTGTTTTTGATAGAGTCTTAGAGAAGTGCACAAGAAAAGATTACAACCTTTTCAGCGATGCGTAAAAAGTGTGAAACCTAAATGAAAACTCTACTGCCTGGTATAATACTAGCTTTCAAAATACTACTTGTGACTGTAGGAAGTAGAGGCTCATGAAAAAGTAAATGCGGTTATTAACACATTATAGAGAAGACCATCTTTTACCCCTTGTTATACCTGTTCCCATCCCCGCGACGGTGATCTGTGAACAAAACAGGAAAAAAGGTATAATCCAATTAGAGTCTACACTATTCAAGATTGTTGCAACATCCAGAGAGAAGGTAAAAGTACAGTCAAGTCCGGTTATTTAGAAGTCATTGGGATAAAAAAAGGACTTTGAATTATCCAAAATTCAAATAACCAGGATACATAGAGAAAGAGAGAAAAAAAATGTGGGTGACAGATCAGTAATATTGTCCTAGGATGTGTAGGGATTCACACCTGGCCCCGGGGCCTAACCCGTTTACCTTTCCTTCTCCTAGTCTTATGGCAGACTCTTGCTTGTAACATACACAAATACACACACCAGAGTCCCTTGCCGCACAAGCATAGAACTATTTTCTTTGTTTTACAAGTTAGGGAAAACTGCTTTCAGTATCTAAAAAAACCTACCAAGATAGCTTCGAGTTAATCGGATTCTTCTTTCCAACTTCAAACTAACAAATATTTTTTAATAAAGCTTGAAGTATCCAAGAATTCGAACAGTCCGAATTAGAATTATTCCGACTTGACTGTACAAGGACTGCTATGACGCACCAATCAATAATATCAATAACATTTAGAAAATAATATTGGTTTCATAAGAAGTGAAAACTGAGTCCAGGTGTTGGACAATCCATAAAAAAATGCTATTTAGCCATGCCAGGCGACATGGGAAGTTGGTGGTTAGAGAGAAGTAAAGAAAAAGTTCTACTGAGCTGAGTTAAACATGTCCTTTGTATTGTAGTCAGTAAACTAATAATGATTTCCTGAAAGTGTAGATGGCACACATAAATAGAATGGTGGCGAACATAAGTATTCCTTCATTTTTAATTTTTTTTTGTTTTTAGCTTCAAAATACAAAGGTAATGTACATTAGGATGCAAAAGAATATTACTTTATATCTTAGAGATTTTAAAAAGATGAAATATGAAAATGTCCTTAAAGAAAAAAGCAATCGTGGCATGCTTGTTTTGGCAGCATGTAGAACTCACCATCCTTCCACTCATCCATGGCCCTGGCCCGCTGTAATGCTTCCTCATCCTCCCTTTGTTCCTTGTCCTCCTTCTCTGCTGCCTCCCTCTCTCTATCTTGAGCATCTTTCTCAGGGTCGGCTGCCCAGCTCTGCATGCTATGCCTAAAAATAGAAAACCCTAGTCAGGTCCTAGATCACACAGTCTCTACATAAAGCCCTTGTTGAGAATCACAGCTGTATTGTGGGACTTTTTGCAACTGAATTTTTTTATCAGAAACAAAATATATGAATGAAATAATAGATTGGAAAATCAGAGCTCAATGATTTATGAAACATAAAAGGTTACAGAATATGTCAAAGCTACCTCTTATACCACACAGGATGTCAACTAGCTATATTGAGAGTAATTCAATAACAGAGGCATGGTAAAAACTAGCATGAACTCACTTAACCAATTTTGTAACTTATAAAAATGGAACACTGACCCCTGCACTGATTCTGAAAGGTGGCCCTCTTTAAGTTTTTGTTGATAAAATTCGTCCACAGTCATCGTAGGAATGGCTGGGTAGCCAGCACCAAACACTTGCTTCTGAAGATTGTTCTTTGTCAGGATAAACGGCCGAAAAGGCTGGAATGAGAGATGAGATGAGTTTTAGTTTCAATTTGTTCTCAAATGTCAAACAAACTGGCTTGAGAAAAAGCATATCATATGATTGACAGCTATGCCATCCCCTCCACAAGCTTCAGTTGACTCGCACATTGGGGGGCATAACTAATAAAATCAACTTTGTCAAAAATCAAATTAAGCAAACTACAGTTATTTCCCTTTCTTTCTTTTTTTTTTATTTGTAGCATGGCTAGAATAAAAATGTTCTACTAATGATCTTTGCTCTTCATTCTTGTCGAAACCGTGTTTGCTGGGACTCCAAAGTCTATTTGAACACAATGTCCAAAAAAACTTTTATTTTAAATTTAATTAAAATTTTTTAATAAAAGGAGATTTGCAACTTTCATCGGTTTCAGCACAATTTTTTCTAAAATGAACTTGAGTCGGAATCAAGCAGAGTTTCTTAAATATTAGGTACATGGGATCCGTAAAGAGTGAAAATAGATATAAAAGTATAAACTGTGATTTTACTTCATCATTTTATCAGAGAGACAAACCTTGGCTTTGTTCCCTAGATTTTGATTATTGGAGTGATTGCCACTTGCACCATTGCCACCACAAGAAGCTGCCATTTCTTGGCGATGTTTCAACATCTGAAGCTCCAGATTACAACTGTCAACTTCGTCTATTGCCTGGTTGGCCCAGTGTCTGATTTGAGTCAGGTAGAATTCCCGCTGAAAGCAGTCAGATCAAGTGTTTCAATGCAGCATAACAGTTTACACACAGATCCTGTTAAAAGATTGAGTGATTCCCATAGAACTAAATCATGATGAGATTTTACTGGGTTATAACAAACAAAAACAGTGATTCCCATAGAACTAAATCATGATGACATTTTACTGGGTTATAACAAACAAAAACAGTGATTCCCATAGAACTAAATCATGATGACATTTTACTGGGTTATAACAAACAAAAACAGTGATTCCCATAGAACTAAATCATGATGACATTTTATTGGGTTATAATAAACATAAACAGTGATTCCCATAGAACTAAATCATGATGACATTTTATTGGGTTATAATAAACATAAACAGTGATTCCCAAAGAACTAAATCATGATGACATTTTATTGGGTTATAACAAACATAAACAGTGATTCCAATAGAACTAAATCATGATGACATTTTATTGGGTTATAACAAACATAAACAGTGATTCCCATAGAACTAAATCATGATGACATTTCATTGGGTTATAATAAACATAAACAAATTGTGCACAGAAATTCGATATTAAATCAGAAAAGTTGATTGGATGTTCGTTCTCAATGTCAAGGTTATGAATTCTTCCTTTCTCAACTCTTGATAATACTATATCTGATTCTGCTCCCTGAAACTCAGAATAAGACATCACATGACCTCTTTATAAGAGTTAGAGACAAAGTCGATAATCTTAAAAAAACATTGTAAAACTGACTACACTTTTTCATTCACCCTTCATTTACCGAAAACTCACCTTTACTTCGTCGTCGACATGCTCCTTTTCAACCTGAGGTTGAAGTTCAGCTATCTTCCGCTCCATCTCTTTCTTCTCTTTGAAACGTTGAATCTTATTGTTTCTTTGAGCAGACATGACATTTACATCACTGCCACGGCTGAAAAGTGGGAAGATAAATGAAGCAAAACACTGGAAATCATTAGCTTGCAGTCTTCCAGGGATTCATAAGCCAAAATTGTAATAAACAAAAAAGCTTGGAATCTAGGCAATTTCAATTAACTTAAAATAGAAATAGTGTAATGTAAAACAATCCTAAAATGAGGTTATCTAACTAAAGTTTTCATTTTTTGCATGAATCGATAAAAAAGTATGAGTTACTAAATACTGAAATTGAAAACTAGGTGGGTAAAAAAAGGTGTTCCAATTTAAAATAAAAAAAAAAAAAGGAAAGGCATGAAAGCAATATTTGGTTAAACAAAGTTGAAAAAAAATTTTTTTTTTTTTTAAATATGCCTTGAGACCAACCCCAAAGAGTGAGATATAGCAACTGTTGGTTTTGATAGTAAGCAACAACCAAATGTTGTAATTTCTACAGTTTAGTGCAATAACATTCTCATCCACAATCACTGAGATCATCAGGCTTATTATGAAACTTTTAAGGATTGGTCTCACAGCAATATCGTTATTTTACATGCGATTTGAAGGCACCACATTTTCTATGTCCTCATCTCCATCATCTCCTTCGCTCAAACTTATGTCGTATTCAATAATTCCATAAGTTTTGATAAGTTTCAGGTAATCTGTGTAACACATCTGAAATATTGTTTGACAAAAAAAAAATTAATTAACATAACATCTCCATTTCCACCATATAATAAGATATTTTATTTACTTATTCAATTTCTTGTACAGATAAATGTCTTTGAGACAAAGCTGTATTAAAAAAAATAAGGATTTCCTACATATTGATGACACACAAGTAAAACATAAAAAGGATGTAAAAGAGTGATGCTGATAGTTATATCTCTGAGGATATTGAGAGCTCTGTTAGATTACTGCTTGTAATGTTTGTAAGAAGTATTTTCAAATTTTGAAATTTAACCAGTGATGGAAAAATTTATCACCTTAAAGAGTAAATACATTGCATAAAGGAGATATGAATTACCTTGGACTTCATCACAGCATCAGCACGGGACATGTGTGTGTTCAGACCAGTAAAATAGCCCAGGTAGGCTGATAACAACATATATCTGTAAATCAAAGGGAACATTTTTCAATAGGCCTATTCAGCAGAAATCAGTCTTATACAATAGACATGTATTTTATTTATTGGATTAATTGTGACAGAAGGAAGGGACACTCAAAGACATTTTTTCCATGATTGATAAAATTGAAGGAAATAATTTTATAAAAGAGATTTAAAAATTCATGATTAATTAAGCTTCACAAAGTAAAATCCTACGTATGTATATTTTTATGCAAAAAAAAAAATACAAAACCCAAAAAACCTATACATTGGAAGAGCAAAACCTTTGTCTGAAAAAAATGCTTATGGCATTATATGGAAAAGATTTTTTAAATAAATACTGCTTATTACACAGCACAACCCTACAGATTCCGAAAGATAATAGTTCTAATGGCTCTTTGCATCTAGAATTTAAAAATTAATAAATAAATATAATAAAAACTAACAGTAAATAAATTCCAGAATAGAAACGAATTTGTGTTCAATAAGAACTGTGTAAATAATTTACTTGACTTCATTGGTGGCCACCTCCTCAATGTCTTCGTTTCTGCTGAACAGATCCAGATCATTGACCATACGAATTGCTCGCTGGGTACTCTCAATGGCTTGTCTTAACTTGCCCTTTGATACAGAATGTTAAAAAAAACAACAAAAGGTTTTCAAACAGTTGAATTTACTATTAGATATGTTACACACTTCTTGATAATTTTGGTTTGCTGAAAATTAATTATCATGAAATAAGACTTTTTAAAGAATGGAGCACCAAATAGCCCAGTGGGTAAAGTGTTGGACTGATAATAGCAAGGTTTGAGTCCAACCCATTGTCTTTTACCTATTTAGAGTCCTTGAATTTTTTTTTTAACTTTCTCACATACATCAAGATTCCCCAAATAATTTTTAGGCATCTGTGTTCAACTGTTGTTATTATGTTAAGGATTCAAAGAAATGCACTTTACTATTTATAGTGTAACTTTTAAACTGAACATGCAAAATTGTCTACAGAAAGATAATCAAATTAAAATCTCAATCAAACAGAGAATTGTTCTCCAGTTTATATGTATGCTATGTTCCCTTTTCTTCTTTTTAATGATAAATTATCGACCATTTCATCCTTGATGAGAAGATCACAAAATGAAGAAACTGTTTACAAAAAAAATTATGCTTGCTTACAAAAATAATAAGAATTCGTTTTGAGACACAAATTTATAGTGTCCCAATCGTCAAGGTAGTAATAGTACCTGAAATATGTCTGATGAAGATGAGTCATCAGTTTTGTCAAAATACTGATGCATTTTGAAGACCTTATCAAAGCATTCCGGCAGAGTCATACAATCTTGCTCATCAGTACCATCAACTGGCTGCCTAGAAGAATCGTTTTCAGGCAAAGCGCAGGCCATTTTGGCCCCACTTTATAGTCAGACTATCAAGTGGACTTTTCCTGTAGGCCTAATGTAGCACTAGCGCGCAACTAACGGAAAAAAAATCTTGAGTCTAAACTATCTAAACCAAATGGCAGATAGAGATCAAAATCTAGTCTAGAATCAATCGCAACACAAGGCTGTACCTAAATGTAAATAGACTAGATCTACCAACGATAGCGCAGAGATTTGCTCTCGATTTTAAGTTTAGGATGTTAGTAGAGTCGTAATCTATACTAAATTAGTCTAGATGTAGATCTAGATAATGTACATAACAATCTAACTAAGATCTAATCTAGATGTGGCTCAAACGTTGATTACTAGTCATTCAAAGAACTGCGCTATTCATGAAATCTATACCAATAGGCTAAGCCTATAAATATATGAAATGATTTTATGAAAGAGTGGTGACCAATCCTGTTTACTACTGTGATGGCCTCTTAGGTTGAAGATCTGATCAAAACATGATCCTCGCAGAGAATGGGATTTACCGGACCCAACTTATAGCAGTTAAAAAAATTGGAAAACGACTACATGTAATAGGCACCCGCAAAATCTTTTTATAGCTATCACGTGGTTTAAAGAAATCATGGCGGCTGTGTTATTTTTGTCCTTCACGTGACCGTTGAGCCTTCTTTCTCTTTCAAATATTTGAGATAAACACGGGCAATGTCCATGTAATTCCTGGAAACTGTAGCATGTTTGGATGGTTGCGGCGGAATATTAAATGTATATCAACTAAAAAAAAATGACGAAACGAGTACATATCGTTCACTTGATATGCCTTTATTAATGAAAAAATGGTAAAATGCCCCCAGCTTATTCTGCGTACAAACTGTACAGAAACTTTAAGCTCCTTTTAAAGGCCTGCTCTAGAGTAGTGAAAAAAAATCAATAAATAAATAATTATTAACCAACCACAACAGATTTGGCAGATACAATGTACTAAAACGTACCACGCAATCTCTCCCATGTTATGCTATGCTTCTAAACAATTAAAATAAGATTCACCGGGTATTTCAGATGATTTCACGGCACCTGAGAAAAGTTTATGGTGCTTTCACTTGGGTCTGTCCATAACCTATACTGCAGAGCTCTAGTAGCCCCCCTTGGATTGGCTCCCCGTTTTTTCTTAACCAAATGAGAAAAATTACTTAGTGATTGACTTGGTTCATTCCAGTAGTCAGGAGAGGCTTTCCGCTAGGTTAAACATCTTCGAGGTTTCTGCAGGAAAATTATATGTACAGAAAGGATAAAATGAGCATTTTTATTTGTTTATTTTTAATAACTACAGTTTTATGCAATGCCTTCAGAGCAGGCAAATAAAGGGGAATACTAAATTAATTCATGTTATTATCTTTTCAAATATTTTAGTTTTATGCATTGCCTTCAGAGCAGGCAAATAAAATGCGCTGCGCCAACGGTTTATTATGCATGCCTCTACATGGTTGGACTATCTGCGAAAAAGATTCTTTACACAGTGTACACGTGAATACCTTTCATTTGAATGTTTAGCAACTGCTGAGGTGATAAATGAATGAACATATTTTAATCAATAAAGTATCCAGACCGTAAAACATTATCAAGCTGCTAAGTAAATCACAACCGAGCGTTTCTTATTCCGGAATCAAATTTGTTTGATGAAAAAGAAACACCAATGTGTATCTAATTATATCTATCATCTTTTCACAAAAATATCAAACTTCTAAATTGAGACTTGATTCTAAATCCACTTGGTCTTATTTTCCAACAGAAAATCACCTAATCGCTGAAAACTAGGCTACTACTACTACTACTACTACTACTACTACTACTACTACTACTACTACTACTACTACTACTACTACTACTACTACTACTACTACTACTACTACTGCTGCTGCTGCTGCTGCTGCTGCTGCTGCTGCTGCTACTACTACTACTACTACTACTACTACTACTACTGCTACTACTACTATTCTTATTCTTATTCTTATTATTATTATTATTATTATTATTATTATTATTATTATTATTATTATTATATGTATGTATATATATATATATATATATATATTATATGTATATATATATATATTATATATATATATATATATATATATATATATATATATATATATATATATATATATATATATATGTTTATGTATACGCACAGACACACACATATACATACATTTATATATATTTAGATAGATAGATAGATAGAAGTGGAGAAACTTATCTTTTCGGATAAACTTACCTTGACTACTACTGGCCTGTGCTCCAGACGACTTGAAGCCTCGGATCAGCCAGGTGGATGTTCTCCGCAGTGAGTCCTTCCTCGTACGGTGGGACAGACCGAGGCGTGTGGACGGGGAGCTCCAGCGGTATGAGGTCAAGACGTTTATAAACAGCCTGGAGGGTCCAGTGATCCTTCGCTCCACGTCAGGCAACGAGCACAGTTTGATGATGAGAGGCTTGGGTAAGATTTTCAGTTCTCGTTCAACCAATAGTTTTTCTCCCAATCTATATAAAAATCACAAAGCGCTGGATCCTTTTGGATCGGCCGTTATCTTAGGAGTAAAGATGAGAGTCACCCTGTGTCTGGAGTACAACTGATAATTGGGTTGTTTACTTTGAACAAAATCTGTTCAAAATATTTTTTACAGGAATATTAAAAATAAAATACACCTTTATTGTTTATTGATTTAAAAAAATAATGACAGGATTTTCTTTAATAGATAAAAGTCCATTCCGTGTCATTCTTGTAATCGCACGGCTCTAAAACATCCGCCATAGAGAGGTTCTGGCTGGAGATCAAATCAGCCTAAAACGTATCACACATTTTCATAGAAGCCTATTGTCTTGATTTACTTGATTTCATTGAACATCCAAAACCAAGTCAACATCGTTTAGCACCTGCGTGTTTGAGGACACCTAAGTCCCCATTTTCTTTTTTTTCTGGGCTGGTTTTGTTTTAAAAGATTTTCAAACAGATTATCATAGCGCTAATGCTTATTCTTCTGACTGTTTGGGATATAGAATTATATAACCTTTCACTGGCCCAGATCAATACTATGGAAGCGTAAGTTCACAAGTTCTTTTCAAATCAATTGAAATATCCTTTTAGCCGCTCTTTATAAGATTATTAAATCCCGCCAGAGGGACATGTAGGTGCATTGCCTTTTGGCGGTTTTAGAAAAATACTAATCTATTTTTCGTAACCTCAGAAAGATAGGCCGAGATGCTTCTATTTATAATCTAAATTGCATAGATTTGAAAGGCTCGAGTGTTTGGTGGTCATGACCAGACAAGAACGTTCACAAAGCGAAAGACTTGGTCTATTTAATATATCAGGAGAAACTAGCTGGAGAGTTCAAAATCTCAAAGATTTCCTGAGGAAAATTATGTGCATAGAAAGAGAAAAGTGAGCATTTCGTTGTTGTTGTTGTTGTTGTTGTTGTTGTTGTTGTTGTTGTTGTTGTTGCTGTTCTTTTTCTTTTACCCATTCTTATTGTTTTGTTAACTTCAATTGTATATATTGCCTTGAAAAAAAAATCCATGAAACAAGAGGAGGCAAAAAGTCTTGTAGAGTTATTGCATAATTACGCAGTTGTTTCTAAGATGGTTTGTATTTATAGACACTTGTATCACTGAAGTAGCTGGATCCTCTGACAGGTTCAAGGAAATAAGGAGGAAAACAATCAGATGCTTATTGTATTAGAATAAAATTTCTATGAAATAGACATGCCCACATGTGAAACTAAATAAATGTATTTTTCATCTTGAAGTGAGGATAAAAAATTAAATGCAGACTTGGTTCTATAGCATAAACAACAATCGCGTGTAATAGGTAAAGAAAAATCTATCTATAAAGGTTTTGAACTAGATTGAATATCTTTCGACAAAAGTTAGACGGGTGATTGTAAATGTCACCCAACAAAAATTGTAAATAAAAATCTTGACCTTGTAAAACAGTCTTCCCAAAAGCAATGGCACAGCAAAGATATTCTGTAATATTTGAAGTTACATGGTTGATCAGTTATTGGTTGTTAAAACTTAGAGACTGTAAGAAAATATTAAGTCATTTAGAAATACTGTAGCAATAATTCATGAAAAGGCGCAAATGGTAGCAAGATAAAATCAGCGCTTTCATCGTAGATTCAATTCTATCAATATCATAATCTAGAACTATTATATCAATCAGCTTTACTATGAAACAAGATTGGGAGTTATAAGCACTCAGAGAACCACTTTGTCCTCACATTTCATAACCTTTTCAATTCTTGTGCCGTCCCATCAGATCCTTATAGAAACTACTTTATCCAGGTGACTGCTGTCACAAGCTCTGGTCGAAGTCCTCCCAGCGACCCACTCTCAGTAATCACAGACACGGCACGTAAGTGAAATATTACTCGTTACTTACAGCTAAGTTTGCAGTTTATCATTTATTTTTCTTTAGTTCCCTCGGTGGAGTAGGGCAGGATGGCGTCGTGTTCATACTGACGCTCTTGTATTAAAAATGCATAAATCACATCAGAGCTTAAACCGCTGTCTTGAGCGCATTAATTACTAAAGAAATGGGTGAAAAGACAAACAAAATGTTTGAACTTTGCGAAATTATCATCTGTTGTGCACGAAATGATAGAGCTAGCAAGGATTAATATATCTCCATCTTTTAAAACAACAACACACGTATCTTTCTTCCTAATGCGACTTTTTTTAAAAACAATTAACGGTTTTAAACAAAAGAAAAAGAGAATGCAAACGCATTTACGACTTTTTGCGAGGTACCTTTCATGAAATGGAACTTACAAAAATACACGTTGCTTCTATTTTCCCACATTCCTTGATAAAACAAAGTTTTGGTGAGTGACTGTTCCTAGATCCTGTGAAGTTCCGATTCATGAAGCTGAGAATTTTCGATAGAAGAGATTCTGACGCGTCTACTTATGCGTCGCTAGCCTAGATCTTGTCGTCAGTGAGTTGACATTGGGAAGAATTGGGTTCGAGTACTGCTGTTAGAGCCGGAGTATGCTTGGAATATTTTACTGTAGAGGATGTTCCTAGATCTTGTCGTCAGTAAGTTGACATTGGGAAGTCTTGGGTTCGAGTACTGCGGTTAGAGCCGGAGTATGCTTGGAATATTTTACTGTAGACGATGTTCCTAGATTTTGTCGTCAGTAAGTTGACATTGAGAAGTCTTGGGTTTGAGTACTGCGGTTAGAGTCGGAGTATGCTTGGAATATTTTACTGTAGAGGATGTTCCTGTTTTCATTAAGGTTTGACTGGGTAAAGCCTGCGCTAGGCAGGTGTCATATAAAGCGCATGATCGCCATGTCACGACTGACACCAGACAAAGACCTTTGACTCCTTTAGATCTCTACCTCTCAAGGGTTGTTTAACTCCTTGTCCTCATATTTGTTTTGTTCGGCAGCTTCCAGCAGTCCCCTGAATCTTGAGCTCACCAAGATCACACCTCGATCAGTACGACTGGAAAGGGAACCACCTGAAATGTTCTACAAAAACATCGACTCGTACAGGGTTGATATGATGAAGGATGGTAAACTGCTACGGTCAGAGTCAACCAAGGATACCAAGGTGTCTTGTATTGAGAAGGAGGATCTAAGTGCGGTGTATAGATTCACAGCGGTGTCTATTTCAGTGTAGATGTTCTGATTGCAAACCGGTTACAGATAATATACATTTCATGCATGATAAACTATACATTTCTTCAAAGCAAAGGAAAAATAAGAAGAAGGGAAAGAAATACAATTACGGTAACATTATTCATGTCGATTATATGAAATCTAGTCAAGAAACTGATTTTTTAGACCACTTGGGCCAATTTGTCATTTTGCCGCTTTGATTCTCTTCTTCTTTGCTGTTTCCGTTGGAAACATGACTCGATCTGATCTGAGTAGTGTGGTTCTGTCAGTCCAAAAGTTGCAACCAGTTTCAATATTTTGTGAGATCTTTCTTTCCACTAGAGGCAGTTATCCAATCACAAGTGTGTGAATGAGTGTGAGATGAGTGGTTACAAAAGCACTACTAAATTCTTTGTCTGAGGGTCCGCTTGCTGATCTGGGTATTCATTAAGAATAATTCATTAAACTGAACATCATTTTTACGTACATGTAGTAGTTGAAAGTAGACGGAGATCTTAATTATCTTAAATTCCTTCTCTTCCAGATTGATTTAAGTGACTTAGAGCCTGGACAGTTAATTGTGCTTCGAGTGTTTGCTGGGACCAGATCTCTCTATAGAAGGAAAGAGTGCGAGGGAGAATTTGCGCAGCTTGTGTTCAGTAAGTATATTCTTCTTGTCTACCGATCAGCATGAGTTTTGGTCGAAATGAGTGAGTGTGTGTGCGTGGGGGAGGGGAGGAGGGGGCAAGAAAAGCATACTAATCTCTTAAAAAATTTTAACAGCGCCCACATATTACGCTTTATATTTCGACCAGTTAGAGTGTAATAAATTAAAATTTTCTTAAAATCCACTGGCTCAAACAGCACTTGTTTTTATTTCAGCGGCACCTCCTGAAGCTACCACGAGTTCTAGGCTCACCAAAACCCCTCCCGTAGGGCGCACTACGAACACTCCTACAAAACATAGCACTCCTCTATCCGGTAAGCACACGACAAACCTTACAAGCAAACCACGAGCCATGTACGGTGCACCACGAACACTCCTACATAACATAGTACGCCTCTATCCGGTAAGCACACCACAAACCTTACAAGCAAACCACGAGCCATGTACGGTGCACCACGAACACTCCTACAAAACATATCCCTCGTCTATCGGGTAAGCACACCACAAACCTTACAAGCAAACCACGAGCCATGTACGGTGCACCACGAACACTCCTACCTAACATAGTACGCCTCTATCCGGTAAGCACACCACAAACCTTACAAGCAAACCACGAGCCATGTACGGTGCACCACGAACACTCCTACAAAACATAGCACGCCTCTATCCGGTAAGCACACCACAAACCTTACAAGCAAACCACGAGCCATGTTCGGCGCAACACGAACACTCCTACAAAACATAGCACGCCTCTATCCGGTAAGCACACCACAAACCTTACAAGCAAACCACGATCCATGTGCGGTGACTACGAACACTACTACAAAACATACCACGTCCGATAAGCAAGCCACAAACCATACTAGCAAACCACGAGCCATGCGTAGCGCACTACGAACACTCCTACAAAACATACCACGTCCGGTAAGCAAGCCACAAACCTTACTAGCAAACCACGAGCCATGTGCGGCGCACTACGAACACTCCTACAAAACATACCACGTCTGGTAAGCAAGCCACAAACCTTACCAGCAATCCACGAACCATGTGTGGCGCACTACGAACACTCCTACAAAACATACCACGTCCGGTAAGCACACCACAAACCTTACCAGCAAACCACGAAACCTTTCGGTGCATGACGAACACTCCCAAAATACTCACTGCGAATCTTGTGGGTGGACTGACAGCAGGAACCTTATCGGTATGCACAACACGAGCCCTTCCCTCAAGTACAACACGAACCCATCCCTCAAGTACAACACGAACCCATCCCTCAAGTACAACACGAACCCATCCCTCAAGTACAACACGAACCCATCCCTCAAGTACAACACGAACCCATCCCTCAAGTACAACACGAACCCATCCCTCAAGTACAACACGAGCCCTTCCCTCAAGTACAACACGAGCCCTTCCCTCAAGTACAACACGAGCCCTTCCAATAAGCAAACGATTAATTCTTGCGAGAATGCAGAAAATATGACGGAACGCCTCAGCCATTTTTTTATTTCTTTAACTCTATGACAATAACTCATTAGTAAAAGCCCAAAACTTAATACAGTCCTCAATATATATGTGTGCGTATCAATATCCAGTTCAATCAAACTAAGAGGCAATGACAAAATTATTGAGACTCGTCTTGTTATCTCTCTTTCTCTTTGCCCCAACATATCTATCTATCTATCTATCTATCTGTCTATCTGTAATACATACGTATATACGTATATATATATATATATATATATATATATATATATATATATATATATATATATACACGGACTTGTGAGGCTTTGTTCGCGAACTCCTCCGTTATTACCTAACCCACACCTTTGAAAATTTGCAGCCGTCTACAGCATTCATGTGGCTAGGCTCTAACAATATTCATAAAAATCAACGCAAACTGATTTCCTAGATTTCCCCAAAATGCTTTGTTTCGTCAACATTAGCTAACTTACGATCACCAATTTCGCGCGCCATTTTGTCATTCTTTAACAGGAGAAGTCTTTATCACTCGACTTGAGGCGTAGATCTTGGTTTAAATAAATGCGGGGCTAAGAATTCTCGCAAGTCAGCGCACTTCCATGCACATAAAGCGAAATTTTCTAGTTTATTGAGCTTTTAAACAGATCTAAAAACAGATTGGGAAAGAATTGATTTTTAGTCGTTTTCCTTTATTCCAAAAGGAATTAATGTCTATATCTAAATTTGTGTTTGGAATTAAAAGTATCGAGATATCTAGGTTCTCGGTGGTGATTGAAAGCTGAAGACATACTTTTTTGTAATTTTATCTGTATCATGTAAATAAAAGGAGAAATATCAAGACCATTTATAAGCCTCTTTAAATACACACACGCACCTCAGCCGCGGTAAAGTGATATCAGGTCCCGTTTGTAGAATGGGATTTTCAGCTTGTATATATAAACATAAAGCGAAACTTTTTCGTATAGGGAATAAATTAAAATTAAAAATGTACATTGTAGTGTTAAGAAGTTGTTTAGTAACTTTTCCATTTGATGTTTTTTAGTTTCATTGTATGAAAGAAATTAAGGTCATATAAAAGTTCCTTAAGTGGATTTTTTTTTATTAATTTGCTTTTCGGTATGGTCGAAAAGCTGGGAAAGAAAATATAACTCTAAAAAAAAAATGATATCACTTTCCTTTGATTTGACTGTGCACAATTTTTGTAAAAGGATTTCTTATTACTCTCAAGATCAAGCAAAACTGCGTCTACATCATCAACAATAGTCAGGCTAAAGTTTTAATCTTTCGGAAACAATTCCAGGTAGGACAACAACCAGACGACCGTATAAATCACAGGGCACGAACTCTGATCGCATAGCCTCAAGGGCAGCTGTGACCAAGATAACCTGGCTGAGGTCCGGCACCAGAGAACAGGTGGCTCAGACCACACTTGCCAAGCTGACCTGGCTGAGGTCCGGCACCAGAGAACAAGTGGCTCAGACCACACTTGCCAAGCTGACCTGGCTGAGGTCCGGCACCAGAGAACAGGTGGCTCAGACCACACTTGCCAAGCTGACCTGGCTGAGGTCCGGCACCAGAGAACAGGTGGCTCAGACCACACTTGCCAAGCTGACCTGGCTGAGGTCCGGCACCAGAGAACAGGTGGCTCAGACCACACTTGCCAAGCTGACCTGGCTGAGGTCCGGCACCAGAGAACAGGTGGCTCAGACCACACTTGCCAAGCTGACCTGGCTGAGGTCCGGCACCAGAGAACAGGTGGCTCAGACCAAACTTGCCAAGCTGAGGGCCGAAGTGGCCAAACTGGAGAAGGTCAAGCTTGAGCTGGAGATAGCAAAGCTCAGACAAGAGCTCTAGTCTAAACCCCACCATAGAAACTAAATCTATCTGACTATCTATCTATCTACCTATCTAAATATATATATATATATATATATATATATATATATATATATATATATATATATATATATATATATATATATATATATGTGTGTGTGTGTGTGTGTGTATGTGTGTGGCGTGTATGAAAAAAAATACATCACTTTCATCTTTACCCATGCTATTTTTTTCTCTATCCTTCTCCCTTCCTCGACCTCCCTCTCTCTCTTTCTCTCTTTCGTTTCCTCTGACTCGTTCTGTCTCCGTCTCTTTCTCTCTGTCTTTTCTTGTAATTATTTGTCGGTCTGCTTCCCTGACTCTCTAGTTGGATGACTGATTGTCTCATCAATACCCAAATGTAACGTAAATATGCAACTTCTTTTTGCACACACACTCTCTCACACACACATACACACAATATCTCTATAAAGAGAAATCGTCAAAAGGTGTGAGTAGACCCAAGTTGTATTGATTTATAGCTAAGTATGATCTCATCTGAGATGTGGCAATATTGTGTTACCCTTCCTTCATAATGTGACATGCAGATATTTTGTACACAACTGCTAAGTATTTATTGTACATAATTATGATAAACATGTAAGTACATTAATCGTTGCAACCATTAAAGAACGCTCAATATCGAACCCTTTCAGTCTGGTATCATTATACTTTTTTTTTTCCAAATAATACAATTCTTTACGTTTTGTTCTGTTTGCAGTCGTTAGCTGGATGAATACTGCAAATTAGTTGACATAAAAAAATAACAACGCAAAAAGGTGTGAGAAAAAGTAAGTAAGTGAGAGAGGGAAAGAGTAAGTGAAAGAGAGAGAGAGAAAGAGAGAGAGAGAGAGAGAGAGAGAGAGAGAGAGAGAGAGAGAGAGAGAGAGAGAGAGAGAGAGAGAGAGAGAGAGAATGTACTACCACCCTTTCCCAGGTGGTTACTGTATCATTTTTTAAACCTTGTTACACAAATGAATAACAAGTAGTTAAGCACAATACAACACACACAATTAGGTCAAGCCTAGATTCACTTGAAGTGCAAGTTGAGCAAAAACACATCATGTCAGTAGAGTTGTGTTAAGATGGCAGGATCTGTACTTGAAACCCAACCTCGTGTGACTTCAAATGGCAGCTACCAGGAGTAGTCTCGGACTAATTGAACAAACACAATGCCAGAGAGGGAAGTGAATTAAAAAAAAAAAAGGAGACGATGTGGGAAATTGTTAAGGAAAAATTTAGGCAACAAGTTAACAATAAATTCTAACAATAGGTACCACAAAGTGATTTTTCTACCCCAGCAAATTTGAATATACCCAATTGTACTGTAAAGATCTTGTTAAAATATGAAATTTCCAACAAATTTCATCAAAATCCGTTGGTAAATAAAAGTTTTACAGCTGTTTCAATTTTGCGCATAACGACACAAAACAAATTGCGTGCATCGGGTTGTTTTTAAGGACATATAAAAGTCATTTGTTAAATCTTATGAAACAAAAAAGAACATATTTACAAAGTCCAAGACAATGACTATACACATACGAAATTTCACGGAGATAGAAAGTAAACAAAAGAATTTATTGGTCATGAAATATGGCCAAAAACACTTGTGGCATATCAAAATTACAAGCAAATACTCTAGATGAGGCACTTTTGGACCATCGTAAAAAAACACATATTATTCAGATTGTTTCAATACTTAGTTTGCTAATACACAATGTTGTATTTAGTTGACTCAATTTTTGTCAGCAACCTAGAAAGCCATTTTGAAAAGATAGAGAAAACCAAAATTGGCATAGCGCCAAATTTTGTGCCTTGGAAGAAAATTGGTAATAAAGCGAATCATATTGTAGAAATTATATCATAAAAAAACACAGTTTTCGTACTAGAGTAATGAAACTTTCGGAGTTTATGGTTTTTTAGATGCTGAACCTGATTATGCTATCTATTTGATAATTTGACCACTGTTTCTATTTCAAAACTGCATTGTAAGTCAATGATAGAAGTAAAAAATTAATAGTCACAGATGAATTATGATTGAAGATATATTTTCAAATGTATACATGATAAAGCATTATGATTTTGATAGTTGTAGAAAACTCCCATGATAAACTGAGGTTCAATCCACGCTTACATTAAAGCTGAAACTGAATGACTGTAAAAGAAAGTATTACATAAGAGACAAAATACATTACAGTTTTCAAAATATAAATGGAGAACCAATTCATGTAAAGGAATTAGCAAGCCTGAAAATATCAATATTTTGTTAAATGAAAACAATTTGAGCCTGCAACTTTAAAAAATTATAAAGTATAAACAGAAATTTTCGTTTCTTTTAAATTGTGAAGGTTTCTGTTCCGTGTATATGTTTTTTTCAGCCGCACCTATGGTTTTTCCCACTCTGCTTACCTCTCGGTCTCACTACCTCTTTTGCCAGACATACTATGTACCTGTATCAGTGTCACTTTTTTGTTGACTACCTACCTGTACACTTCGCTAATGAAAGTATCTATACTGTTTGTACCTTGCAGCGTTTTCTGTTTGTTTTACTAAATAAACCTTGAACCCAACAACAACATCAAGCAACAGTTTCTGTCAAATTTATTTTCACCGTAACAGCATTGTGTTTAATAATCATCATCAGAACTTTAATTTTGAATGATTGTCTTTTGCCTAATGAACCCCCCTCTTTTAGAGGGGGGTTCTTTGCATATCTTTCCAAGCAAAGTCTGGTAAAGATTTGCAGCAGTACCTGTCAGTCTTAAGTCCTCTTGCCCCATCACTAATTTTCTATATCGAATCTGATCTTTAAGATTTTCTGCTTTTCCATTTTTATATAACTGATCAAGCCCAGCTTTTGTGATGCACAAACCACCTTGACACAAAACCGCATTCATAATTTTAACTTATTACAAAAGAATTCCAACTGCTTTTTTTTTACTTGGAACCATAGGGGCGCAATGGAGTTACAGGAGTGAGAAAATGATTCAAAGATGAAAATCAGTTGAATAAAAAGAGGAAAGCCTGGCTAACGAGAAAGTATTACTAAAAGTACAGAGGAGTCCATATATTTCAACACCTAAGGGAAACTTTTGCTTCAAGTCAACTTTGTTTGCCAGCACTATTTTGTATTTCTTTACAAATTAAATTGCAATATTTAAAGCCAACTTTTGCCTACAGTCAACTAGCTTTTTTGGTCCTGAGGTATTTATCCAGACTTCAGTGTAAAGTCTATGGAAGGAAAGAAAGGGCCAGGAGTGGAGAGAACGACGAAAAAGATACTGATTTTGAGGATGAAGACGATCATTACATTGATTATGGTGATGATAATGATGATGATGATGGTGATAATGATGATGATGGTGATGATGATGATGTGATGATGATAATGATGATGATTAGGATGATGATGATGAAGATGATGATGATGATGATGAAGATGATGATGATGATGAAAAAACTGTCTTCACAAGCATGGGCATTATCAACACTGTACCGATAATATTTTTTGTTTTATCATGTTTCACTACTTCAAAGATAAAAATGAGCCTGACTTTAACATCAGAAGAAAGAAATTTGCCCATTTCACTCTGTGTATCTCTGAATCCATTGGAAGCTAGGAAGCGAGAAAGAGAAACAGAAAAGGAAAGAGAGAGAGAGAGAGAGAAAGAGAGAGAGAGTGTGTGCGAGAGAGACTGAGGGAGAGGGAGAGAGAGAGTGCGAGAGAGACTGAGGGAGAGAGAGAGAGAGAGAGAGAGAGAGGTAAGCACAGAACTATGGCATCAGCTTCCCCTGAGTATAATTTGCCTCCTTAGATTAGAGGTAAAGGCAGTCTGAATCGAATAGCGAATAGTGTGGCTCTGTCCTGCCCCCACCCCCGGTAATCCTGCGTTCACACCAAAAAATCGCTCGTCCAGAATTTTCCTTGAGCACACACCAATATAGAGCACCAAAAATACACTGTACTTTAAATTATCGATGTGTGCTTACATAACATACCTACAGTCTTGATTATCACACAAAGACTATAAATATGCCCTAGAAATGTAGTAAAAGAATGCGTTCGTCATTACGCCATAGGCAAAGCACACAATCATACAGGCATCTCAAATCAATGTTCTAGCTTGAATACATCTAGTTACATTGGTGATAATGACAAGGTATGATGATAAAAGCAATAAATCTGTTCAACAATTCCTTTCTTATTTTCAGCTCAATGAAAATAGTTTCTGTCTAAACCTAAGGTTTGTTGAATACTTTTTCACTGTGGCAGGGCAAGGCACCTTGATCTGACTAAAAATAATTTAAGAAAGTTATTTTGATTTCCATAGGTTTTTTTTTTCAAATGTTCCATAATCAATCATTATGGTCTCCACCTTGAAATGACTTTATAAAACATAATGATTTGTCGAGTTCCTTGACTGGAAGAATTATATAAACTTTGTACTGAAGTGCTCTTCTCCCTTAAAAAAGAAGTTCTAAGAAAGTCTTTATCTTCGAGTGCGCGTTTCTTTATGCTACTCTTCTCTTCTATGTCAATTAGTACATCGTACTACACGTATTTTCCCCGTAGCCTCAGTTTCCACTGCGTTTAATTCACAATGAACGGAATAGTTCTGCCTAAAGCACCTCTGTCCGTTCACTGTTGGAGGGAAGTCAAATAGCAGCGTCCAGTTTTCTTCTCACCTCCAGACATGTGGGTAAGGACAGTTTTAGACTTTCCGCCAAATATACCATTGATTTCTAACTAACCCCTTTCAGTTGTTGCATGCAGGAAACAGGGGTATCTGCGGAGAAGTTCGGTTGCCGCACTTATAATTGAGGCCCTGACGTGCGCACCTGGGGGCATGTGCCGTCAGACCCGGGAAGATGAGTTGTGGGGCAGGAATGCTGTGGCTCGTCCAGTGGTTGTGCAGCCTCCTCAGAGGGGGGGTGTTCTGTGAAGAAGAATTAGTCCGCGTCTGTGTTCCCTCCTTTCTATTAAAACCAGTCAAAATTGTTTTAGGGTTTAATAATTATCAAGTTGACAACTTTCTACGTCGTCTCCTATTTTTTTTTTTTTATTTGTAAAGAAATCTAACCCTGTCTTTATCACAGCTAGTTTAGGTAATGCCACGTTCTCTCAATCCGAGCGAGAATTCTGCTCGTCTCTCAGACACCTGCAGTACTGTAAAACTTCTCTACTGTCACCTCTTTTAGACCGTCGCGCACAATTGTCTCTTTCTTTGCAGCAATTGGGGCTGACTGACCACTAGACATTAATTGCCAACATCAGAGAAGAGGAGACAAAAAAGAAGGAAACGAAGTGTAAGGCCAGAGGCAGACAGTGATAAGCTATACAGATTCAATAAGCGAGACCACTCTAGTGATGTGCTCAAAATAAATAAAACATGACTATAACGGGAATTTTATTTTCAAGAGAAAAATCCTGCTGTAAGCAAGTTCCCGCTTCAGGAATGCAAAGAGATCTATCCCCACCCCCCTCAAGAAAAAAAAAAAAGAAAAAGTTAATATACGAACTACTACTTGTAAGTGTAAACACAGCCTGACAAAGAGAAAACGACTAATAGGCACCCGCAAAATCTTTTTATAGCTATCACGTGGTTTTAAGAAATCATGGAGGCTGTGCTATTATTGTCCATCACGTGGTTCAAAATATACAAACAATGTGTCTATAGCAGTACCATCTGTCTAGAAGGCCTGTTCACAAGGTTACGTAACATTATTCAGATGGGCCATCATCTGGCTAGCTATCAGCCACCTGCGCGAGGTTTGAACAGTTGATTATAGCATGCTTAGCAGTACACACTGTGTTTTCACTGGACTCTCCTGCCATTTTGTTATTGGATTACATTCATTCTTTCTTTGATTATATTTCTTATCTTATTCTCTGCTATTCGCCCTTGGATTGCACCTTGTTCTAACAGATGCTTTCAATGTGGAACATTCCAAGAATGCTTTCTTGTGATTTGATGTAGATTTTCCTCTAAATGTGTGCACACTGATAGAGTATGACCCGTGGCACCAAATATCATACAATGTAATATATATATATATATATATATATATATATATATATATAGAGAGAGAGAGAGAGAGGGAGGGAGGGAGAGACTGATAAACAATTATACATGTTAAGTTCATCTAAATATGCTTTAAGTTTAATTAGCTTTTCCCTTTATGGTCTCTGCGATATCCCTTTATAGAGAGAAGGTGTGCTGAAGTGGGAGCCAAAGTTTTTTTAAATCCTTTTAACTAAAATCTCTGATACTCAAAGTGCCCTCAATACTTTAACCTTAAGTTTCATATTTCATTATATGGTGTATCGGTGTCATTATTAATTTCCTTAACTGTTTATTTTTTGGGGGAAGAAAGTGCACTGTTACAAACTGTAAGAGCGGCTATGCTAGTCAGAAGGGGAAAGAAAGTGAAACGGTTATTTTATAATTATGGTTTTCTGAAGGACCCAACTGAATGTCATAAATGGGTTTCGAGTCTCCCAAACAAAGTTGAGAAAGTGACTGAACATATTGGAGTATGTAGTCGACACTGGCTCTCTGATACTCCTCACATTCGAAGAGGAAGATAATATTTATAATCTCTATGCATCCTCCTATTAACTTTGGTGAGATACCTTCACCATCCATATCACATGCTCATCCAAAAACTCCTCGCCCTACCAAAAAAAAGCTGTCAGTGAAAACAAAGTCAGAGAAATTGACGAACTGGATACATTCATAGTAAAAAATAACTTTAACTGTGACACTGTTAAGGAAGCCCTTCAAGAAAGTTTGCTCCTCTATGGACTCAGTGCTTGTAATGCAGATAGAACAGAACAAGCACTTGCCAGCTTCAGTCGCGGTGGTTGTATGCATGAATATGTTATATACTTCCATATTAGACTTAGAGATGCAGATGCAGGAGTGACTGTAATTCAATTTGAAGACTACAACGGTTTTAAATTGGTAACACACCCAAATTTCCCCTGTAAAACTGGGAATCAATGGGATCAGCTAGAAGTTGTCCTTCATTTTTACACTGGAACAGGTTAGTACTGCCCATTATTCTGACCACCCCACCTCCCACATACACATAGACTTCTGTCTGAATCTCTTTCACTCTAAATATCACCATATCTTTTTTTTGTCTTTCACATTCTGTCATTCCTTGTTTTGCTCTTGACATGTCACTCCAGTGCCTTTATTTAATGTAGCCTACTGTAACACTGTGTTATCAAGTCTCGAAAAGGTGTACATGTGGATCTGAGTTTCAAAGTGTAAATATTTGAATGTAATAGAAATTATGATGAGAATAGAGAGTGTGCGTGAGAGAGAGAGAGAGAGAGAGAGAGAGAGAGAGAGAGAGGCCCGGAAGGGTTAAGAGTCGGATTGAGCTAGAGAGATGAAAGAAAGAGAGAAGGCCAGATATAAAGCGCACATGGCTAGCACCTATTAGCATATCTAGCGCCGCCCTTTTCCACACAAATAGACCTCTGGCTGTCTGTATCTCTTTCACCCATTCTCTCTCTCTCTCTCTCTCTCTCTCTCTCTCTCTCTCTCTCTCTCTCTCTCTCTCTCTCTCATTCATTATTTTATCTCTTGCTCTAAGATTCTACGTACCTACTATGTTTGTTTTTGTTCCTTGGTCGAATTTTAAAAAATTATAATCTCTGTCCCCCCCCCCTTCTCTCTCTCTCTCTCTCTCTCTCTCTCTCTCTCTCTCTCTCTCTCTCTCTCTCTCTCTCTCTCCCTCTTTCCCTCTCTCTTCATTTGCTTCTTCTGACTTGATACAATTAAAAATTCTCCTCATTATCTGATGCACGTTTTCTTAGTGTGTCACTCCAATGCCGGTATTTGATGTACCGTACCACTGTATTATCAAATCTCGAAAAGGTGTACATGTGCATTTGAGTTTCTAAGTATTTGAATGTATAGCCTACATGTACTTAGAAGTTATGATGAAGAGGGAGGGAGGGAGAGAGAGAGAGAGAGAGAGAGAGAGAGAGAGAGAGAGACGAGGGTTAAGAGTCGGATTAAGCTAAAGATGAGAGAGAGAAAGAAAGAGAGAGAGAGAGAGAGAGAGAGAGAGAGAGAGAGAGAGAGAGAGAGCACATTGCTAGCACCCCGCAGACCGGCCCATCTGAATAATATTACATAACCTATGAACAGGCCTGCTAGATAATTGGTACTGGTCTAAACGGACACGGAAGACTATGTGACGTCACAAAATTCGTGTTTGACTCAGATTTCACTTCCTTTCCACCAATGTTCAAAATGGAGAAAGGACGTGTGTTCAAAACGTATGAAGAGTTTGAGGCAGCCCTTAAATCATTTTCAGTGGCACTCACAGTCTATTTGTGAAAAGATCGAGTGAGTCAGTGAAAGAACTAATACTGAAGTACCTAAAATATAAAAGCATTCTCTTTGTGTGCAAGCACTCCCCGTCCAAACACACCAGCTCCTCGACGGGTCAGCGCCCATGCCAAAGGTAAGTCCCATCAATTGTGCTAATGAGATCTAGAGTTAAATATAGATAAGTCTTATATCCAGATCTAGGCGATCTGATTTTAGATTTTAGTGGTTGGTTAAAGATAAGGGGTGAGTTATCCTAAGCCTAGATTTTTAAATCCTTCCCTGCCTCTTGGAGTAGATCTAGATCTAGATCTAGATTCTAGATTCTAGATCTATAACAGAATGGAAAATTTGACATGAGGGCACCAAAAGCCTTATTGAAAGGCATTGTCAGAGTACTGATCTGAAACATTTTGCAGTTCATAGGACAAATATTTTAATTTACTCTAGATCTAGATTTGCCTATTAATCATTTATTTTGAGGTTTCAGATTTTATAAGCCAAAGTTATTTTTCTTTAGATGTTGACCACTGCCTACCATGTGGCTTGATGCTATACACTAAATGAACTCTGCAGCATTCAACTCTATCTATAGATACATAACTACATACTCTTCATCACTTTCACAGGTCCCTCAAACTAGATTGTCAAGCCAAGATTCGGTTGAAGATCCAGAGGCCGAAAGACCAGTCTCCGCCCTTCCTGGCCATCACAGTGCAGTATTTGAACCATCAAGGGCATGGCCTCACCCAAGAAGTAATTACACTTTCCTTTGTTTTTTTCTATTCTGCCTCTTATGGAAATAAATACATATTTTCATATACATGCGGACTGTGGAGAAAAGACAGGAAAGCCTGCATTGCTTGTTCGCTTGTACTGTTACAATGCAGGCAGGGCAAAATGCTAAGGATTTTTTTCTATTAAAAGTTTTGGTGCTTTCTTTCCAGTTTTTACAGGTTGGGAAGCAGTGTCAATTTTGCAGAAATAAATTGAATATAGGAAAAAAAGGTGTTATTTAGCTCTGTCGTTATAGCAATGGTTTTCGCTATTCGAGGTGTTAAACATGGGTTCCACTGTACAGGAAAGAGAATTGTCCGTAAATTTAGGGAATTCTGTATACATTATACATTCATGTGATCCCCCACAAATTCTGTCCTTGGACAGACAAACTTTTGTTGAAGGTTGGACGTGCAAAAGAAATGGTAAAAATATAATTCTACGCTAAGTACGATATTTTCCCATTATTATTAATATGAATTTTTATACATTTCAATTCCAATATTGAGATTTGTATTGTACTTCAAACTATCCATGATATTGGTGTTTATTTTATCATTCATGTGTATAAAAAAATTTCTTCTCTCTATCTTTACACCCACAGCTCACCGTTATTTCCAAAGAAAGATCATTCTTATTTCTTCATATGATAATAGTGAGTACAGCTAGGTGTTTCGTTTTTTTTGTCAGGATACCATATCTACTCTCTCTCTCTCTCTCTCTCTCTCTCTCTCTCTCTCTCTCTCTCTCTCTCTCTCTCCCTCTTCTAATATACAAATTTATAACTTGTCATTACAACGAGAAAAACTTGCTTCATTAAAACCAGCTTCAGTATTAGAAAAGAAAATCCTAAGTTTATAAAGCCACTTTAAAACTATTACAAAAGTATATAAATTCTCTCTCTCTCTCTCTCTCTCTCTCTCTCTCTCTCTCTCTCTCTCTCTCATATCTCTCTCTCTTCTAATATACAAATTTATAACTTGTCATTACACCGAGAAAAACTTGCTTCATTAAAACCAGTTTCAGCATTAGAAAAGAAAATCCTCAGTTTATAAAGCCACTTTAAAACTATTACAAAAGTATATAATTCTCTCTCTCTCTCTCTCTCTCTCTCTCTCTCTCTCTCTCTCTCTCTCTCTCTCTCTCTCTCTCTCTCTCTCTCTCTCTCCTATCTCTCTCTCTTCTAATATACAAATTTATAACTTGTCATTACACTGAGAAAAACTTGCTTCATTAAAACCAGTTTCAGCATTAGAAAAGAAAATCCTCAGTTTATAAAGCCACTTTAAAACTATTACAAAAGTATATAATTCTCTCTCTCTCTCTCTCTCTCTCTCTCTCTCTCTCTCTCTCTCTCTCTCTCTCTCTCTCTCTCTCTCTCTCTCTCTCTCTCTCTCTCTCTCTCTCTCTCTGTATATGTATATATATATATATATATATATATATATATATATTTATATACCCTTCTTTTCTTCCCTATCCCTTCTCTGTGTAACTCGTTCCTTTCTATTCATAATTATATGTTCCTCTCAACATCTTCAGTGATAATCTGACAGAGATCTTCAACCTCTTCTTCATTTTGAGAAGATCAGCAGCCACAGACTAAGCAACTTGAGACAATGTGCTTTTGAGAGAGAATCCTTACCATCTACTGAGTTTTGAAGAGTGACGCAACACCTAGTTTTGCCCTTGATGTGTAAGTTGATCTTCTTTTCTCAAGAATTTTAAACTACTTTAAATTCATGTGATCACTGCTTTTGATGTCATAGAAAAAGTGCTGAGACCTTCTGTTGGTTCAATTCAAGTAGCCTTGTGACATCAAGGCATTATTATTATTTTTGTGTGTGTGTGTTTTTCTTCGTTTTCTTCAGTAGGACAGACAGGTTTTTCAATCTTTCATTTCATCTCTTTTCTTATCCTCTCAGCTTAAAACAAACTTCATCTTTCACAAAAATCCTTTTTCTTTCGGATTTTCTCAAAAAATTAAGAGAGGGAAAAAATCATTTCTTCTTGCTTTAAGTCTTTGAAGGTCAAGACAAATTTTGGGCTACGTTTCTAGATCAATCAAAGGTAGTCAGCTAACACCCCATGTACAAGTGAGACTAACATGTTTACCTTCTTAAATTCATGTCTTTCTTTTCAACCAAATTTCATGTCTGCAAAGTGTTGTCTGTGAGTACAGTATTATCTTTATTTACTTACATGTATCTTTATGTAAGTCGCCATGTAGTGATGTACGAGTTTTTTTTTTTTTACTTCAAATCTCAAAGAGCATTAGAACGAGAGAGAGAGAGAGAGAGAGAGAGAGAGAGAGAGAGAGAGAGAGAGAGAGAGAGAGAGAGAGAGAATATATATATATATATATATTCAAGCAGCTTTGTGATATCATTGCATTATTATTATTTTTTCAGTGTGTTTTTCTTCGTTTTCTCCAGTAGGACAGACAGGTTTTTCAATCTTTCATGTCATCTCTTTTCTTATCCTCATTTTTTTTTGTTTTGTTTTGTTTTAATGAGCTGATTTACCCATCAACTCATATTGCTACTGTCTCATATCATTTCATGTTTTATTTTTAATTTGTCTTGCCCATGGACCTCTCACAGACTAGCAGAGGGAAAGATACCCTCATTCCTCTTTCTCAGAGTTGGCTCTGAGCTGCCGCCCAATATGTCTTGCTTTTTTACCTCTAATTTGAGCAAATATTATAAATTTGAGTTAATCTTAAAGCATTCTAAGATTTACACTTTTTATAAACATACATTTAATTTTTACACTGCTTGCTGTAGCCATTCTTTTTTTGCTCTTCAGTGAAGCCATTTTAATATTGAGCTATAAGAATATGATCTTCAGCTCAACACTGTATGATGTAATTGTCTAAACCTCGCCTCCATTCTCACTCTTTCTTTTCTCTCCCATTTTTGTCATTCTGTCTTATTCTGGGCTTAGACTATGAGGATTTTCTCCTTTTCCCTTGTCCTATATCATTTTTCCCATATTAAATCTTCATTTCTGTTTTTCACTTCATATTAAAACATTAGCTCTAAACTCTTATTAGAGCAGGCTAACCAGAGTCAAACCTTTTTTTTCCTTTTTCTCCCAACTCTTGAGGCTTTTATGTGAGGGATATGTGGACCCAAGGGTGCAACTAGCCGATTTTTGAAAGGAGGACCTCGGGGTAGTAACAATATTTCTAATCCAGGTTAATTCGAGGCACTTGTGGGATTGACTGACAGTGATAAAAATAGCATTATATGAAAGAATATATTTGTGAACTTCTCTTCCTATATTTTTAGTTAAAAAACTTTGTACAGTGCTATCTTTATTTAAGCTCATGTATCTTTATGTAAGTCGCCATGTAGCGATGTATTTTCTGGCTTTATTTTTACTTCAAATTTCAAAGAGGGTTAGAACGAGAAAGAGAAATAGAGAAAAAGGGGGGGAGAGAGAGAGAGACAGACAGACAGACAGACAGACAGACAGACAGACAGACAGACAGACAGACAGACAGACAGACAGCATAAGCATACAATGACAATATATATATTAAAATTTAAGTTATTTTTGTTTTAAATATTTTTTTATATAAGCCTCTGGTTTTAAATGTTACAAAACTTATAACCATTTCTAAAGAAACTCAAGTTTCAGTATACATTGTCGATTTTAGTCGAGACGCCTATAATACAAGCCTTTTCAGTTGAATATTGCTCACCCGATCGGCTGGTTAATCAGCACACTGTTACGATGACATTTGTTAATAGCTATCTAGAGCAACTCCTTCACAGTCAAAACAACATCGTTCTCAAAACATAGAGAGGACGTGTTTTTTTTACATTGTGAATGTCAAGGTGGTGGTTCTTGTGGAAACGGTCGACCTAGTTTTGGATTAACAAAAGACACAAACGTTTGTTGCCTCGTCTTTTTGTCCTAGTCTTTATTTGGCTAAGGTTTCACCCCCATATTAATCTTTCTTTTTTGTGATTCCTTTTCAGAAGTAAAACGTGGGACCTTGTTTGAATCCTCAAAGCTTTCTTATCATCCAGTTACTATTTCTCTGGATAACGCATTTAAAGAGAACATGGAAACTATGTTGACTGGAGTAAAAACCTATTTAATGTTTTTGAAAAAATTTTATGTGAATTATTAATTGTCTTTTATTGTAATGCAATGTGAGCTGAAAGTCAAACAAATTAAAGTTCATTTAACAGGCAATGCCCTTATATGTATTATCTCTTTTAATGAAAATGTCATATTCGTTTGGATTTCTCTGAATAAACTCAGATAACACTCTTTTTTTTATCTGTCTTTGTTGTTTTTGATAAATGTCTTGTTTTTAATAGGTTTTCGTATGTGTTTATGGTATTCATCAAGTGATTTCAATTCATTGCAATTTGCACAGAGTTTAAGATCCGTCATTTTTATACAAAAGAAATATTGAACTCCATTTTACAGTAATAGAAACATAAACCCTTATTGCCGAATTGATAATGCGTGGGTGGTATGTGTTGGGCACATAACATGGAATAGCCATCTGCCACAACGATGGTTAATCAATATTGAATAATTAAATAGGGGTGACAAAATCCTCTTTATTTCTATCTCTACAAATCAAGCATAATTAAATATAATTACAATAGAATAGAATTCCAAATTTTAAAAAAATTCAAAACGGTAGAAAGATTTCCATTTTTTCTTTCTCTATACTAATACAATAGACATGCTGTAGAATCGAAATGATCCCTATAAATCAACAAAATGTAATCGAATTTCTAAATATAGAGATTGCCTAAATAGAATTAACTGGCGGCCATATTGAATATATAATAATTATAGAGATGGCCAAAATAGAAATTAACCGGCGACCATATTGGAATTATGCTATTTATAGAGGCAGCCATATTGGATATATGCTTATTATAGAGATTGCCAAAATAGAATCAACTGGCGGCCACATTAAAATTATGCTTGTTATAGAGATTACCAAGATAAAATTAATCGGCAGCCATATTGAATTTATTCTAATTATAGAGATGGCCAAAATAGAAATTAACCGGCGGCCATATTGAAATTATGCTAATTATAGAGATGGCCAAAATAGAATTAGTCGGCGGCCATATTGGATTTATGCTAATTATAGAGATTGCCAAAATAGAATCAACTGGCGACCACATTAAAATTATGCTTATTATAGAGATTACCAGGATAAAATTAACCGGCGGCCATATTGGATTTATGCTAATTAAAGAGATGGCCAAAATAGAATCAACTGGCGGCCACATTGAAATTATGCTAATTTTAGAGATGGCCAAAATAGAATTAACCGGCGGCTATATTGGATTTATTATATTTATATAGATTACCAAATTGGAATTAACTGGCGACCATATTGGATTATACTAAGTATACACATTGCCTAAATAGAATTAACTGTAGGCCATATTGAAATTATGCTAATTATAGAGATGGCCAGAATAGAATTAACCGGCGGAAAATAGTAGTCCATATGCTAATTATAGAGATTGCCAAAATAGAATTCACCGGCGGCCATATTGGATTTATGCTGATTATAGAGATTACTAAATTGAAATTAACTGGCGACCATATTGGATTATACTAAATATACACATTGCCTAAATAAAATTAACTGGCGGCCATATTGGAAGTAAGCTCATTATAGAGATGGCCAAAATAGAAATTAACCGGCGGCCATATTGAATTTATGCTAATTATAGAGATGGCCAAAATAGAATTAACCGGCGGCCATATTGGATTTATTGAACTTATATAGATTACCAAAATGAAATTGGAATTATGCTAATTATAGAGATGGCCGAAATAAAATTAACCCGAGGCCATATTGGCATTATGCTAATTTTAGAGATGGCAAAAATAGAATTAACCGGCGGCCATATTGGATTTATTAAACTTATATAGATTACCAAAATGAAATTGGAATTATGCTATTTATAGAGATGGCCAAAATAGAAATTAACCGGCGGCTATATTGGATTTATGCTATTTGTAGAGATTGCCAAAATAGAATTAACCGGCGGCCATATTAAAATTGTGCTTGTTATAGAGATTACCAAGATAAAATTAAACGGCCAAAATAGAATTAGTCGGCGGCCATATTGGATTTATGCTAATTATAGAGATTGCCAAAATAGAATCAACTGGCGGCCACATTAAAATTATGCTTGTTATGGAGATTACCAAGATAAAATTAAACGGCGGCCATATTGAAATTATGCTATTTATAGAGATGGCCAAAGAAGAATTAGTCGGCGGCCATATTGGATTTATGCTAATTTTAGAGATGGCCAAAATAGAATTAACCGGCGGCCATATTGGATTTATTGAACTTATATAGATTACCAAAATGAAATTGGAATTATGCTAATTATAGAGATGGCCAAAATAGAATTAGTCGGCGGCCATATTGGATTTATGCTAATTATAGAGATGGCCAAAATAGAATTAACCGGCGGCCACATTAAAATTGTGCTTGTTATAGAGATTACCAAGATAAAATTAATCGGCAGCCATATTGAATTTATTCTAATTATAGAGATGGCCAAAATAGAAATTAACCGGCGGCCATATTGAAATTATGCTAATTATAGAGATGGCCAAAATAGAATTAGTCGGCGGCCATATTGGATTTATGCTAATTATAGAGATTGCCAAAATAGAATCAACTGGCGGCCACATTAAAATTATGCTTATTATAGAGATTACCAAAATAAAATTAACCGGCGGCCATATTGGATTTATGCTAATTATAGAGATGGCCAAAATAGAATCAACTGGCGGCCACATTGAAATTATGCTAATTTTAGAGATGGCCAAAATAGAATTAACCGGCGGCCATATTGGATTTATTATATTTATATAGATTACCAAAATGGAATTAATCGGCGGCCATATTGGATTATACCAATTATACACATTGCCTAAATAGAATTAACTGTAGGCCATATTGAAATTATGCTAATTATAGAGATGGCCAAGATAGAATTAACCGGCGGAAAATTTTAGTCCATATGCTAATCATAGAGATTGCCAAAATAGAATAAACTGGCGGCCATATTGGATTTATGCTAATTAAAGAGATGGCCAAAACTGGAATTAACTGGCGGCCATATTGGATTATACTAAATATACACATTGCCAAAATAGAATTAACTGTAGGCCATATTGAAATTATGCTAATTACAGAGATGGCCAAAATAGAAATTAACCGGCGGCCATATTGAAATTATGCTAATTATTGAGATGGCCAAAATAGAATTAACTGGCGGCCATATTGGAATTATGCTGGTTATAGAGATTACCAACATAAAATTAAATTGAATTTATGCTAATTATAGAGATGGCCAAATAGAAATTAACCGGCGGCCATATTGGCATTATGCTAATTTTAGAGATGGCCAAAATAGAATTAACCGGCGGCCATATTGGATTTATTGAACTTAAATAGATTACCAAACTGAAATTGGAATTATGCTAATTATAGAGATGGCCAAAATAGAAATTAACCGGCGGCCATATTGGATTTATGCTAATTATAGAGATTGCCAAAATAGAATCAACTGGCGGCCACATTAAAATTGTGCTTGTTATTGAGATTACCAAGATAAAATTAAACGGCCAAAGAAGAATTAGTCGGCGGCCATATTGGATTTATGCTAATTATAGAGATTGCCAAAATAGAATCAACTGGCGGCCACATTAAAATTATGCTTGTTATAGAGATTACCAAGATAAAATTAAACGGCGGCCATATTGAAATTATGCTAATTATAGAGATGGCCAAAGAAGAATTAGTCGGCGGCCATATTGGATTTATGCTAATTTTAGAGATGGCCAAAATAGAATTAACCGGCGGCCATATTGGATTTATTGAACTTATATAGATTACCAAAATGAAATTGGAATTATGCTAATTATAGAGATGGCCAAAATAGAATTAGTCGGCGGCCATATTGGATTTATGCTAATTATAGAGATTGCCAAAATAGAATCAACTGGCGGCCACATTAAAATTATGCTTGTTATAGAGATTACCAAGATAAAATTAAACGGCGGCCATATTGAAATTATGCTAATTATAGAGATGGCCAAAATAGAATTAGTCGGCGGCCATATTGGATTTATGCTAATTATAGAGATGGCCAAAATAGAATTAACCGGCGGCCATATTGGATTTATTGAACTTATATAGATTACCAAAATGAAATTGGAATTATGCTAATTATAGAGATGGCCAAAATAGAATTAGTCGGCGGCCATATTGGATTTATGCTAATTATAGAGATTGCCAAAATAGAATCAACTGGCGGCCACATTAAAATTATGCTTGTTATAGAGATTACCAAGATAAAATTAAACGGCGGCCATATTGAAATTATGCTAATTATAGAGATGGCCAAAGAAGAATTAGTCGGCGGCCATATTGGATTTATGCTAATTTTAGAGATGGCCAAAATAGAATTAACCGGCGGCCATATTGGATTTATTGAACTTATATAGATTACCAAAATGAAATTGGAATTATGCTAATTATAGAGATGGCCAAAATAGAAATTAACCGGCGGCTATATTGGATTTATGCTAATTATATAGATTGCCAAAATAGAATCAACTGGCGGCCACATTAAAGTTATGCTTGTTATAGAGATTACCAAGATAAAATTAAACGGCGGCCATATTGAAATTATGCTAATTATAGAGATGGCCAAAATAGAATTAGTCGGCGGCCATATTGGATTTATGCTAATTATAGAGATTGCCAAAATAGAATTAGTCGGCGGCCATATTGGATTTATGCTAATTATAGAGATTGCCAAAATAGAATCAACTGGCGGCCATATTGAAATTATGCTAATTATAGAGATGGCCAAAATAGAATTAGTCGGCGGCCATATTGGATTTATGCTAATTATAGAGATTGCCAAAATAGAATCAACTGGCGGCCACATTAAAATTATGCTTGTTATAGAGATTGCCAAGATAAAATTAAACGGCGGCCATATTGAAATTATGCTAATTATAGAGATGGCCAAAGAAGAATTAGTCGGCGGCCATATTGGATTTATGCTAATTTTAGAGATGGCCAAAATAGAATTAACCGGCGGCCATATTGGATTTATTGAACTTATATAGATTACCAAAATGAAATTGGAATTATGCTAATTATAGAGATGGCCAAAATAGAAATTAACCGGCGGCTAAATTGGATTTATGCTAATTATATAGATTGCCAAAATAGAATCAACTGTCGGCCACATTAAAGTTATGCTTCTTATAGAGATTAACAAGATAAAATTAAACGGTGGCCATATTGAAATTATGCTAATTATAGAGATGGCCAAAATAGAATTAGTCGGCGGCCATATTGGATTTATGCTAATTATAGAGATTGCCAAAATAGAATCAACTGGCGGCCACATTAAAATTATGCTTGTTATAGAGATTACCAAGATAAAATTAAACGGTGGCCATATTGAAATTATGCTAATTATAGAGATGGCCAAAATAGAAATTAACCGGCGGCTAAATTGGATTTATGCTAATTATATAGATTGCCAAAATAGAATCAACTGGCGGCCACATTAAAATTATGCTTGTTATAGAGATTACCAAGATAAAATTAAACGGCGGCCATATTGAAATTATGCTAATTATAGAGATGGCCAAAATAGTCGGCGGCCATATTGGATTTATGCTAATTATAGAGATTGCCAAAATAGAATCAACTGGCGGCCACATTGGATTTAATGTACTTCTTTAGATTACCAAAATGAAATTGGATTTATGCTAATTATAGAGATTGCCAAAATAGAAATTAAACGGCGGCCATATTGAAATTATGCTAATTATAGAGATGGCCAAAGAAGAATTAGTCGGCGGCCATATTGGATTTATGCTAATTATAGAGATTGCCAAAATAGAATCAACTGGCGGCCACATTTAATTTATGCTTATTATAGAGATTACCAAGATAAAATTAACCTACGGCCATATTGGCATTATGCTAATTATAGAGATGGCCAAAATAGAATTAATCGGCGGCCATATTGAAATTATGCTAATTATAGAGATGGCCAAAATAGAATTAACCGGCGGCCATATTGGATTTATTGAACATATATAGATTACCAAAATGAAATTGGAATTATGCTAATTATAGAGATGGCCAAAATAGAAATTAACCGGCGGCCATATTGAATTTATGCTAATTATAGAGATGGCCAAAATAGAATTAACTGGCGGCCATATTGAATTTATGCTAATTGTAGAGATTAACAAAATAGAATTATCCGGCGGCCATATTGGAAATTTAATGCTAATTATAGAGATGGCCAAAATAGAATTAATGAAATTGGATTTATGCAAATTATAGAGATGGCCAAAAAAGATTCAACTGGCGGCCACATTGAAATTTTGCTTATTATAGAGATGGCAAAATAGAATTAACCGGCGGCCACATTGAAATTATGGTAATTATAGAGATGGCCAAAATAGAATTAATCGGCGGCCATATTGAATTTATGCTAATTATAGAGATGGCCAAAATAGAAATTAACCGGCGGCCATATTGAATTTATGCTAATTATAGAGATTGCCAAGATAAAATTAACCGGCGGCCATATTGAATTTATGCTAATTATAGAGATGGCCAAAATAGAATTAATCGGCGGCCATATTGAATTTATGCTAATTATAGAGATGGCCAAAATAGAATCAACTGGCGGCCACATTGAAATTATGCTTATTATAGAGATTACCAAAATAAAATTAACCGGCGGCCATATTGGATTTATGCTAATTATAGAGATGGCGAAAATGGAATTTACCGGCGGCCATATTGGATTTATTGAACTTATATAGATTACCAAAATGAAATTGGAATTATGCTAATTATAGAGATTGCCAAAATAGAATCAACTGGCGGCCACATTGAAATTATGCTAATTATAGAGATTGCCAAAATAGAATCAACTGGCGGCCACATTGAAATTATGCTAATTATAGAGATGGCCAAAATAGAAATTAACCGGCGGCCACATTGAAATTATGGTAATTATAGAGATGGCCAAAATAGAATTAATCGGCGGCCATATTGAATTTATGCTAATTATAGAGATGGCCAAAATAGAATTAAACGGCGGCCATATTGGATTTAATGTACTTGTATAGATTACCAAAATGAAATTGGATTTATGCTAATTATAGAGATTGCCAAAATAGAATCAACTGGCGGCCACATTGAAATTATGCTTATTATAGAAAAAACCAAGATAAAATTAACCGGCGGCCACATTGAAATGATGGTAATTATAGAGATGGCCAAAATAGAATTAATCGGCGGCCATATTGAATTTATGCTAATTATAGAGATGGCCAAAATAGAAATTAACTGGCGGCCATATTGAATTTATGCTAATTATAGAGATGGCCAAAATAGAATTATCCGGCGGCCATATTGGATTTAATGTACTTGTATAGATTACCAAAATGAAATTGGATTTATGCTATTTATAGAGATTGCCAAGATAAAATTAACCGGCGGCCACATTGAATTGATGCTAATTATAGAGATGGCAAAAATAGAATCAACTGGCGGCCACATTAAAATTATGCTTGTTATAGAGATTACCAAGATAAAATTAACCGGCGGCCACATTGAATTTGTTAATTATAGAGATGGCCAAAATAGAAATTAACCGGCGGCCATATTGAATTCATGCTAATTATAGAGATGGCCAAAATAGAATTAACCGGCGGCCATATTGGATTTAATGTACTTGTATAGATTACCAGAATGAAATTCGAATTATGCTAATTATAGAGATTGCCAAAATAGAATTAACCGGCGGCCATATTGGATTTATTGGATTTATATAGATTACTAGAACTAAAATCGAATTATGCTAATTATAGAGATGGCCAAAATAGAATCAACTGGCGGCCACATTGGAATAATGATAATCATAATTTATATAGATTGCCAAAATATAATTAATTAGCATTCATATTGGAATTTCACAATAACTATTATCCTTTTAGCCCGTCCCAAATCTTTTATCTCTATCTACATCTCGATCTTTTTAGAGTCATCAGTCCAATCGTAAAGATTTACTTCAACTCCACTTAAAACCCTTATTGCCCATTCACTAAACCCCCCACCCCCCCCCACCCCGAAAAAAAAATCGTGTCATTTTTGTTATATTAAGAGAACATGCAATTATAAAATATAATATATGCAGCTGCTGATTGTTACCAGCTATCATCTGCTTGGGTAAATCAAGATTAGTCTCAAATTCGATTATATTTTGATATGGTATTATTTTGATGATTTATAGAAATCATTTCGATTCTATAGCATTGGTATTGTATTAGTATAGAGAAAGAAAAAATCGAAATCGATTCTACCGTTTTGATTTTTTATTTCGATATCTATTCTATTGTAATGATATTTTGTTATTATGCTTGTTTATAGAGATAGAAGTATAGAATGCTTTCTCACCCCTATTTCATTGTTCAATATTGATTCACCATCTATCTGGCAGTTGTATGTTTCTATTACTTTATATGGAGTTCAATATTTCTTTCGTATAAAACTGACGGATCTTAAACTCTGTGCAAATTGCAATGAATTGAAATCACTTGATAAATACCTTAAACACATACGAAAACCTTTGGGTTTAAACTCTCAATGTATTGAATGTGGGAGGTATTAAAAACAGGAACAATATCAAAAATAACAAAGACAGATAAGAGTCTTATCTGAGTTTATTCAGAGAAATCCAAATTATAATAATATAAAAAGAAATAATTCTATAATACACAGTTACCTAAAAAAGACACATAATACAGTCTAAAAAAAAAAAAGGTCAATGAAACTTATGTATATAACATAAACGAATATGACATTTTCATTAAAAGAGATAATACATATAGGGGCATTGCCTGTTAAATGAACTTTAATCTGTTTGACTTGCACCTTACATAGCATTACAATAAAGCACAACTGATAATTCACATAAGATTTTTGTTCACATATCAATTAATTTACTCCAGTCAATATATTTTCCCTGTTCTCTTTAAAAGCGTTGTCAAGAAAAATGAAAACTGGATGATAAGAAAGCTTTGAGGATTCAAACAAGGTCCCACATTTTACTTCTGAAAAGGAATCACAAAAAAGAAAGATTAATATGGGAGGCGGGTGAAACCTTAGCTAGATCTATATCAAATTTGAAATATATTGTATATGAAATAATGAGATACAATTTACATAAAGATAGTTTATAATAACTGCACAAAATTCTTTGTTTCAAGAGCTAATTTAATCTCATCAGATTTTAGTAATTATCTAAATAGAACTTTACAGGTTTAGAAAAAAAGTAAAATTGAACATTTTTAGAAAATCTAATAATACAAAAAAATAAAACTGAGCAAGTTTCTTTTTATCTACGATTAAACCTATTATAAATTAAGGAGGATGGAGGAATTCCGTCCCCCAGTCAAGATTATCAATCGTTTTTAAAAGGAAATATTTGCATAAAGGAACAATAATTTTTTTCACTCATCCACAGACACATTCTAGGATGTGTTTCGTCGTATTACGACTCATCAGTGTGGCTATAGAGTATGGATTTATTCAAGTGTCCACTATTCAGTTAAAATCGTTTTGTTCTGGATCGAAAGTCCAAAATGCTCATGAATACCATATGTAAACTAAAGGCAGTCTTTTTTTGGGCCATGTGATGAGAAAAAAAAAACTAAAACATCTTGTGGCAACTCGATTGATTTTAAAGGAAACGGCAGCAGGGGAAAGAAGCGAGAAAAGATAAGTGGCTAAATGTAAAATGAGTGACAGAGGCACTTAACAGCATCAAGGTATAGAGATGCGCACTGTAAAGAGCAGGGCCCCTAATTCATAGAGAATTTTCTATGAATAATCTAAGGATTGCCATGTTTTACAAAAGAAAAAAAAAAAAGGTACATCTAATAAAGGTAGTTGTAAGCTATATGTCTTTGTTGTTTCAACATAGATGGTTACCGCATATGTTGGGCGCTGCTCTACATAAAATTATGTATAGACAACCACTGCCATAAATACAGCACAGCTTGCAAATATAACATCTCACTCCAGTTCTATAACATTTTCAAAACTGGAAAATACAAAGGACTCAAAGCATACATAGTGAAAAAAACAAGCAAACCAAAGGAATGTATTCACAGACAACACTTTGCAGACATGAAATTTGCTTGAAAACAAAGACATGAATATTAGAACATAAACATGTAAGTCTCACTTGTACATGAGGTGTAAGCTGACTACCTTTGATTGGTCTACAGTTCTTGTCGACAGTGAAACAAGAAGTTATTGAATCAAATTTCACTTCACAATATTATTTTTTTTTATTATTCTGTTTTAGAAGAAAAATCATGGGGAAAAAGAAAGCAACCACAAACAAAAATTTATCATCTGAAAAACTTTTGAGTGATAATAAAAATAATACTTCTTTGATGAATCTACAAAAATAAACAGGAAAAAAGATTCCTGATAAAAAAAAGGATGACTGTCTTAATAATGGTATTGTATAATATGAAAATTCTTAAATGTAAAATTCATAAAGAGAGACTCACCAGTAAACATCTCTGCCCTTATTATTCAATGTACTTGAACATTGTGTGAGACGTATTTTTCAAAATTGACATTATAATACAGATACGCTGAAAGAGTATAGAAAAACCAGTAAATCTCATTTACTTCAACAGATTTGCAGTTGCCAGGCGCAGCAAGGCCTGGTCTCATGACAATAAGATCGCCTTCCACTAAAAGCGGGTGTGGCAGATTGACCAGATGTCCATCACGGATGACCCACTGTAGCGAGATGCATGGAGAGATGGGGGTGTGCAACATCGGGTAGCTTCTCTCGTTCCATTTGTTATCACTTGCTGCAGCTGGTGTAGTGTAGTAGAAAAAAAACCAATTCAACTTCTTAAAACAAATAACTGAGAAAACAAAAAAGTTCTGCCATTTTTAGTTACTTTTAAGTTGAGGCTTAGCTTCTTTGTATGAAATAAATCATTATAGCAGGAGTCTTATACAAGACAGTAGATCAATTAACTCAATGCTTTGCCTGAGACTCTCTCATGCCTATAAATGTTGGTAGAGTGCCATTCGTTGAGACGTTCTTGGCAAATGGGCATGTGACATCATTTTTTTTTTTTGGAATGGTCCAAGTGATTTAAGCATCGACTTATCTATGAAAGATGTCCCTTTAAGTTAATTATTTCAAAAAAAATTTTAGAATATTTTGAATATTTTTTGGCCAGTTTAAGTTTTGTCTACTTGGCCTGTATTGCTAACACTCAACGGTAAACTATTAGGGTGGTCATAGAGTTAATAAACAACACAAAAATAATCAGACGGCTTGACACTTTATAATTGTAGTAAATTCTATCTTCATATTTAAGTATAAGTAAGATTTTCAACAATCCAAAAAAAAGGGAGAGAAGTGCAGCCTCTTACTCAAAGATGAAAGAAAAATTTACTATGTATGACATACAGTGGTGGAAGTGATAGCATACAGACCCAGACAATATTAACTCAACCTGAAATCTTTTTTAACCAGGTACACCATGTCAAACTTAGAGACACTTCTCTCTCAGGTAAGGCCTTTTTTTACCGATCTCTCAAGAGATTAAAATCATTCATTTATTACTTCATTTTTTTTAATGATCAAAGTAATGTCATGTTCCTGATTAAAGAAATATATATATATATATATATAAAATATGCATATTCAATGTGTATGGCATACCATTCAAAGTCTCCAAAAACTTCATTTTCAGATCAGTGTGTTTGTTAAACCTCCTTCGTATTTGAAAATAGAGCAACACACAGTTCAAAGCAGCTGAGATGAGAAGGAAGAAAGCTTCAAAGATCAGCCATGCCTTTGTACCACTGGATGACCTGAACAACAATCAAGGTATAAAAAGAATTGTTTTCATGTTTTGTCAGGCGTATCTGCATATCAAACGTGTCAGAAATGTAATAGTTTCTTCTTGAAAAGTGGACAAAAATGTACACAATTTGAGGAAATTGTTCTTTATATTATTGGGTACTGAATTGTTAAAGCCTTTCGAAAGTCTGAAAAACAAAATTTTTGTAACATGAAAAAAATCCACCAAAAAATGCATAGAATGCAATAGTTGAAATACATCCACATGTGAACTGTTAAAGTTTATATCAACCTTTTAATAATTTTACTTTAGAAAAGCTTGTTAAGCTCATCTTTAAGAATTTGAAAGAAAGTTGACATGTCAATTTTTGCTTTCATCAATCATTTTTATTCACATATATACTAAGAGTGCAAGTTAGGAAAACATATATATTGCAAATAATGTTTATAGAAAAGCCATATAGTCTGAATTATTAAAGTGTTTTTTTTTCTTAATTGTTTCTTATTATTAATTTTAGATCAGTTTTTATCTTTTCTGTAATCATATAGATTTACATTGTAAAACATTTTTTTTCACTTCATAAGTATTTTTTCATTTCAGTTTGGGACGATACCTGTACCTGCCATCACTATCAACAAATGCTGCAACAAATAGCAAAACACTCATGACTAGGAAGCACACAAGAGAAAATGGGCTGAAGCAAGAAGATTTGCCACGCATTGCAGACAGGAAGTGGCGCCATTGAACCTTCTTGAGAGTTTCTGTGTGATCGTCTACCACTTTCACTAGCTCAGTATGAAGCAACTGCAGAGCGTCTACCGTTCTGAGACCTGATACTTTGTCAACTTCAGACATTATAAATCTGGAAGGCAAAAAAAAAAAGAATTGCAGTGGATTATCTGGTATAATTTCATTTACCATCATATGATTACTGGTGTTGAAGTGAAAGAGATCAAATATTTATGACACCAAGTGAGCAACAATGCTTTTCTTTTAAATAAGAAAAATATTGGAAATAAAATAATTGAAAATTGCTGTGCTACTAGATACTGATAAAAACTCAAAAGGAATCATCATTAAGTATTGACTTCTCATTTGCTCCATGGTATGAAATTGTACATGCGATGTAATAAATCAAGATTTGAGTCATGTTTGCTTATATCAAGCAGTGGCTATATACAATGTCTTGCAAAAAATTAATAATATGCATATCAATGAACTTTTTTTTACTTTGTGTTTCTTAAAATTTGAATTTTTTGCAGAAGTTGAAAATTATTATTTTTTATCCTGCTTTTTTTTCAGAGTGAAACAGTTAGCTCACACATTTTTATCTACCTTTCCTCAATATTTGTCTCACCAGTCTTGGTCATTGGTTCTAGACTTCTGCAAAAGCTCTCCAATTTAAGACCTGTGATAGAGTACAAAATCTCTAGACTAATTGTATCACAGTTTGCCTGAATATATTGATTTTCTTTTATGTGAGATGCCATTGGGTCTTTATTTTTCTTAGTTTGCACAAATTTCCAAAAACTGACAAATGCTCTACTTTTATCACTAACACTGCAGTCCTCTATAGAGTTCAAGTAAAATCATGAACAAGTAAATTCAATTATTTTCAGAAAAATTATAAATATTCTAACAAAGCATTTTGTAATCAATACACAGTTTTGGACACGTGTTATGTCTATTTCCCTTTTTTTGAGAACTCAAGTCTAAAATCAAATCTTAAAAATGAAAGCATACTAAATTGCAATGATCAGAGACCTCTTACATGTAATTGAGTTTAAAATGCATCTATACATAGATCTAAAGTGGCTATCACTGAGACAGTTTTAAACGAATAAAGAGAAATTTATATGTGTAATTGGGATGAAGGGGAAAAAAGAGGGAAGGAGACAGGGACAGAAAGAGAGAGAGAGAGAGAGAGAGAGAGAGAGAGAGAGAGAGAGAGAGAGCACACAAACAAAAAGAGAGAGAGAGAGAGAGACAACACCCCCCCCCCCCCCCCCCCCCCCCCCCCCCCCCCCCCCCCCCCCCCCCCCCCCCCCCCCCCCCCCCCCCCCCCCCCCCCCCCCCCCCCCCACCCCCCCCCCCCCCCCCCCCCCCCCCCCCCCCCCCCCCCCCCCCCCCCCCCCCCCCCCCCCCCCCCCCCCCCCCCACCCCCCCCCCCCCCCCCCCCCCCCCCCCCCCCCCCCCCCCCCCCCCCCCCCCACCCCCACCCCCCCCCCCCCCCCCCCCCCCCCCCCCCCCCCCCCCCCCCCCCCCCCCCCCCCCCCCCCCCCCCCCCCCCCCCCCCCCCCCCCCCCCCCCCCCCCCCCACACACACACACACACACACACACACACACACACACACACACACACACACACACACACACACACACACACACACACACACACACACACACAGAGAGAGAGAGAGAGAGAGAGAGAGAGAGAGAGAGAGAGAGAGAGAGAGAGAGAGAGAGAGAGAGAGAGAGAGAGAGAGTGTGTTCTTGTAACAAAAAAGCAAATATTAGTGCACCTCAGTCAAACTCAATGCATGCACTTGTTTCATATCTTTACAAATTTGAAAGTTTGAGCAGATCCACTTCATAAAGATGCAGATACCATCAAAACCACACAAGTCCTGCTGATAACATAAATGGGGGAAGGGCACAAGTGAGACATGTTATAAATAATTTATCCTTGACTTCTAATCTAAATCTAAGCCTAGATTTAAAAAATAGAGTGGCTTATGTCATTTGTTAAATCAATACATTTCATGAAATATTTTCAAAGAAAACTCTTTAATAGTACTATACTAATTAGTAATACTAGATCTAGATCTAATAGTATGGAGATATATGCGTTGATACCTCTGTGCATTCTTCATTTTTGATAATGACAAGGATTTAATGTATACTAGATCTAGATTTGGAAGCTTGAACAATTCATTTCAATTACTGGTATCTTTTTTAACTTTCGGTTCATGCAACTCAAGAATGCCTTTAGGATTTTTATTAATTGTAGATCTCTGATCTCTAGATCTAGAGAAAATTTTATACTGGGCCTAGCAACATTTATTGTTGGTTGATCTTTACATTGCCATTGAAGCGGGTGAGCTTAAGAGCGCAGATTTCATTCGCTTGTTCTTCTGGTTTTGGGGATTCTCATATAGATTGGATGTACATAGTTATTTAGAAGTTCTGTGTGAGTAAATCCACAGACAGACGTCTAGTACATGTATTAGATCAGTTAATCAAGCACGATAGCTAAAAGTCGGCATAAAGTCAACTTTATCCTCCATCTTTAGCGAGAAACCGAAACTATCTCGGTAAGTTTTTATGAGTGCTTTCCCTTTTTCCACCAGGAGCTGGCGCTTTGTTAATAACAGTAGTTACTGTCGCGCTCTCATGGAAAGCAATAATTATTATCCTTCCTCTTCGCATGTCTTATTGCTTTTCGGTTGCTATAGATTTATTTACATAATTGATGTTATTCTTTTTTTTCCCGTCAAGGTGAATTATATTCTCGTTGGGATTGAATCTACAATATGCACCAAATTATTATCCCATTTATAGCCTCTTCATTACAAAATATTTTATTGTTTTCACTGAGAATGGTAGAGTATCTTGACGATGATGACTTACTAGCTATTTATGTAATATTATGAAAAGATAAGAACAAAATAAGAAATGTATTTGTATGGACGAAAGACTGGATCCTGAAAAACGAGAACTTCTTTCTTTCGGACCAAGAAGCCGTTTTCATTTCAAATACATATACAAACTTAATAATTCTTAAGCTTAAAAAGATATAGAAGTTAATTAGTCTGTATGAAGACGTGCCTTTCATTGCCTTTTTACAACTTAACAACACTAAAGAGCTAGCGGTTGCAGTTAACATAGAAGATAAAAAGCTTGATAGTGGGTGCAGGCCTACAAGTTCCACTTTGCATATTTTTTGGTTTGTCTTTAATAAACGAGTTCCTTTGCTTACCTTCTGGAGTAGGTACCACAAAGTGATTTTTCTTACCCCAGCAAATTTGAATATACCCAATTGTACTGTAAAAGATCTTGTTAAAATATGAAATTTCCAAACAAATTTCATCAAAATCCGTTGGTAAATAAAAAGTTTTACAGCTGTTTCAATTTTTGCGCATAACGACACAAAACAAATTGCGTGCATCGGGTTGTTTTTAAGGACATATAAAAGTCATTGTTTGTTAAATTTTATGAAACAAAAAAGGACATATTTACAAAGTCCAAGACAAATGACTATACACATACGAAATTTCACGGAGATAGAAAGTAAACAAAAAAGAATTTTATTGGTCATGAAATATGGGCCAAAAACACTTGTGGCATATCAAAAATTACAAGCAAATACTCTAGATGAGGCACTTTTGGACCATCGTAAAAAAACACATGATTCTTCAGATTGTTTCAATACTTCTTTAGTTTGCTAATACAACAATGTTGTATTTAGGTTGACTTCCCAATTTTTGTCAGCAACCTCAGAAAGCCATTTTGAAAAGATAGAGAAAAACCAAAATTGGGCATAGCGCCAAATTTTGCAGCCTTGGAAGAAAATTGGTAAAAAAGCTGAATTCATATGGTAGAAATTATATCATAAAAAACACAAAGTTTTCGTACTAGAGTAATGAAAACAGTTCGGAGTTTAAGTGGTTCTTTTGTGATGCTGAACCTGATTTATGCTATCTATTTGATAATTTGACCACTGTTTCTGTTTCAAAACTGCATTGTAAAGTCAATGCAGATAGAAGTAAAAAATTAATAGTCAACAGATGAATTATGAATTGAACATATATTTTCAAATGTATACATGATGCAAAGCATTATATGATTTTGATAGTTGTAGAAAACTCCCATGATAAACTGAGGTTCAACAATACACGCTTCACATTAAAAGCTGAAACTGAAATGGACGGTAAAAGAAAAGTAGAGTTACATAAGAGACAAAAATACATTACAGTTTTCAAAAATATAAAATTCTCCGGAGAACCAATTCATGTAAGCAGGAATTAGCAAGCCTGAAAATATCAATATTTTGTTAAATGAAAACAATTTGAGCCTGCAACTTTAAAAAATTATAAAGTATAAACAGAAATTTTCGTTTCTTTTAAATTGTGAAGGTTTCTGGTTCCTTGTATATGTTTTTTTAAGCCGCACCTTCCATGGTTTTTCCCACTCTGCTTACCTCTCGGTCTCACTACCTTCTTCTTTGCATGGTTAAAGACATACTATGTGTATCTGTATCAGTGTCACTTTTTTGTTGACTACCTACCTGTACGCTAATGAAAGTATCTATACTGTTTGTACCTTGAGCGTTTTCTGTTTGTTTTACTAAATAAACCTTGAACCCAACAACAACATCAAGCAACAGTTTCTGTCAAATTTATTTTCACCGTAACACCATGGTATTTAATAATCATCATCAGAACTTTATTTTGAATGATTGTGTTTTGCCTAATGAACCCCCCTCTTTAGAGGGGGGTTCATTATATATATATATATATATAGAGAGAGAGAGAGAGACTGATAAACAATTATACATGTTAAGTTCATCTAAATATGCTTTAAGTTTAATTAGCTTTTCCCTTTATGGTCTCTGCGATATCACTTTATAGAGAGAAGTTGTGCTGAAGTGGGAGCCAAAGTTTTTTAAAAGCCTTTTAACTAAAATCTCTGATACTCAAAGTGCCCTCAATACTTTAACCTTAAGTTTTATATTTCATTATATGGTGTATCGGTGTCATTATCAATTTCCTTAACTGTTTATTTTTTTGGGGGAAGAAAGTGCACTGTTACAAATTGTAAGAGCGCCTATGCCATTCAGAAGGGGAAAGAAAGTGAAACGGTTATTTTATAATTATGGTTTTCCGAAGGACCCAACTGAATGTCATAAATGGGTTTCGAGTCTCCCAAACAAAGTTGAGAAAGTGACTGAACATATTGGAGTATGTAGTCGACACTGGCTCTCTGATACTCCTCACATTCGAAGAGGAAGATAATATTTATAATCTCTATGCATCCTCCTATTAACTTTGGTGAGATACCTTCACCATCCATATCACATGCTCATCCAAAAACTCCTCGCCCTACCAAAAAAAAAGCTGTCAGTGAAAACAAAGTCAGAGAAATTGACGGACTGGATACATTCATAGTAAAAAATAACTTTAACTGTGACACTGTTAAGGAAGCCCTTCAAGAAAGTTTGCTCCTCTATGGACTCAGTGCTTGTAATGCAGATAGAACAGAACAAGCACTTGCCAGCTTCAGTCGCGGTGGTTGTATGCATGAATATGTTATATATACTCTCTCTCATCTTTAGCTTAATCCGACTCTTAACCCTCGTCTCACTCTCTCTCTCTCTCTCTCTCTCTCTCTCTCTCTCTCTCTCTCTCTCTCTCTCTCTCTCTCTCTCTCTCTCTCTCTCTCATTCATTATTTTATCTCTTGCTCTAAGATTGTACGTACCTACTATGTTTGTTTTTGTTCCTTGGTCGAATTTTACAAAATTATAATCTCTGTCCTCCCCCCCCTCTCTCTCTCTCTCTCTCTCTCTCTCTCTCTCTCTCCCTCTTTCCCTCTCTCTTCATTTGCTTCTTCTGACTAGATGCAATTAAAAACTCTCCTCATTATCTGATGTACGTGTTCTTAGTGTGTCACTCCAGTGCCGGTATTTGATGTACCGTACCACTCTATTATCAAATCTCGAAAAGGTGTACATGTGCATTTGAGTTTCTAAGTATTTGAATGTATAGCCTACATGTACTTAGAAGTTATGATGAAGAGGGAGGGAGGGAGAGAGAGAGAGAGAGAGAGAGAGAGAGAGAGAGAGAGAGAGAGAGAGAGAGAGAGAGAGAGAGAGAGAGAGAGAGAGAGAGTGTGAGACGTGGGTTAAGAGTCTGATTCAGATAAATATGAGAGAGAGAGAGAGAGAGAGAGAGAGAGAGAGAGAGAGAGAGAGAGAGAGAGAGAGAGAGAGAGAGAGACGGGAGTTATGAGTCGGATTAAGCTAAAGATGAGAGAGAGAAAGAAAGAGAGAGAGAGAGAGAGAGAGAGAGAGAGAGAGAGAGCACATTGCTAGCACCCCGCAGACCGGCCCATCTGAATAATATTACATAACCTATGAACAGGCCTCCTAGATAATTGGTACTGGTCTGAACGGACACAGATAAACATGTGACGTCACAAAATTCGTGTTTGACTCAGATTTCACTTCCTTTCCACCAATGTTCAAAATGGAGAAAGGACGTGTGTTCAAAACGTATGAAGAGTTTGAGGCAGCCCTTAAATCATTGTCAGTGGCACTCACAGTCTATTTGTGAAAAGATCGAGTGAGTCAGTGAAAGAACTAATACTGAAGTACCTAAAATATAAAATCATTCTCTTTGTGTACAAGCACTCCCCGTCCAAACACACCAGCTCCCTCGACGGGTCAGCGCCCATGCCAAAGGTAAGTCCCATCAATTGTGCTAATGAGATCTAGAGTTAAATATAGATAGGTCTTATATCCAGATCTAGACGATCTGATTTTAGATTTTAGTGGTTGGTTAAAGATAAGGGGTGAGTTATCCTAAGCCTAGATTTTTAAATCCTTCCCTGCCTCTTGGAGTAGATCTAGATCTATAAAAGAATGGAAAATTTGACATGAGGGCACCAAAAGCCTTATTGAAAGGCATTGTCAGAGTACTGATCTGAAACATTTTGCAGTTCATAGGACAAATATTTTAATTTACTCTAGATCTAGATTTGCCAATCAATCATTTATTTTGAGGTTTCAGATTTTATAAGCCAAAGTTATTTTTCTTTAGATGTTGGCCACTGCCTACCATGTGGCTTGATGCTATACACTAAATGAACTTTGTAGCATTCAACTCTATAGATACATAACTACATACTCTTCATCACTTTCACAGGTCCCTCAAACTAGATTGTCAAGCCAAGATTCGGTTGAAGATCCAGAGGCCGAAAGACCAGTCTCCGCCCTTCCTGGCCATCACAGTGCAGTATTTGAACCATCAAGGGCATGGCCTCACCCAAGAAGTAACTACACTTTCCTTTGTTTTTTTTCTATTCTGCCTCTTATGGAAATAAATACATATTTTTATATACATGCGGACTGTGGAGAAAAGACAGGAAAGCCTGCATTGCTTGTTCGCTTGTACTGTTACAATGCAGGCAGGCCAAATGCTAAGGATTTTTTTCTATTAAAAGTTTTGGTGCTTTCTTTCCAGTTTTTATAGGTTGGGAAGCAGTGTCAATTTTGCAGAAATAAATTGAATATAGGAATAAAAGGTGTTATTTAGCTCTGTCGTTATAGCAATGGTTTTCGCTATTCGAGGTGTTAAACATGAGTTCCACTGTAGAGGAAAGAGAATTGTCCGTAAATTTAGGGAATTCTGTATACATTATACATTCATGTGATCCCCCACAAATTCTGTCCTTGGACAGACAAACTTTTGTTGAAGGTTGGACGTGCAAAAGAAATGGTAAAAATATAATTCTACGCTGAGTACGATATTTTTCCATTATTATTAATATAAATTTTTATACATTTCAATTCCAATTTTGAGATTTGTATTGTACTTCAAACTATCCATAATATTGGTGTTTATTTTATCATTCATGTGTATAAAAAAAATTTCTTCTCTCTATCTTTACACCCACAGCTCACCGTTATTTCCAACGAAAGATCATTCTTATTTCTTCATATGATAATAGTGAGTACAGCTAGGTGTTTCGTTTTTTTTGTCAGGATACCATATCTACTCTCTCTCTCTCTCTCTCTCTCTCTCTCTCTCTCCTATCTCTCTCTCTTCTAATATACAAATTTATAACTTGTCATTACACCGAGAAAAACTTGCTTCATTAAAACCAGTTTCAGCATTAGAAAAGAAAATCCTCAGTTTATAAAGCCACTTTAAAACTATTACAAAAGTATATAATTCTCTCTCTCTCTCTCTCTCTCTCTCTCTCTCTCTCTCTCTCTCTCTCTCTCTCTCTCTCTCTCTCTCTCTCTGTATATGTATATATATATATCCCCTTCTTTTCTTCCCTATCCCTTCTCTGTGTAACTCGTTCCTTTCTATTCATAATTATATGTTCCTCTCAACATCTTCAGTGATAATCTGACAGAGATCTTCAACCTCTTCTTCATTTTGAGAAGATCAGCAGCCACAGACTAAGCAACTTGAGACAATGTGCTTTTGAGAGAGAATCTTTACCATCTACTGAGTTTTGAAGAGTGACGCAACACCTAGTTTTGCCCTTGATGTGTAAGTTGATCTTCTTTTCTCAAGAATTTTAAGTTACTTTAAATTCATGTGATCACTGCTTTTGAAGTCATAGAAAAAGTGCTGAGACCTTCTGTTGGTTCAATTCAAGCAGCCTTGTGACATCAAGGCATTATTATTATTTTTGTGTGTGTGTGTGTGTTTTTCTTCGTTTTCTTCAGTAGGACAGACAGGTTCTTTCATGTCATCTCTTTTCTTATCCTCTCAGCTTAAAACAAACTTCATCTTTCACAAAAATCATTTTTCTTTTGGATTTTCTCAAAAAATTAAGAGAGGGAAAAAAATCATTTCTTCTTGCTTTAAGTCTTTGAAGGTCAAGACAAACTTTGGGCTACGTTTGTAGATCAATCAAAGGTAGTCAGCTAACACCCCATGTACAAGTGAGACTAACATGTTTACCTTCTTAAATTCATGTCTTTCTTTTCAACCAAATTTCATGTCTGCAAATTGTTGTCTGTAAGTACAGTATTATCTTTATTTACTTACATGTATCTTTATGTAAGTCGCCATGTAGTGATGTATTTTCTGTTTTTTTTTTTTTACTTCAAATTTCAAAGAGCATTAGAACGAGAGAGAGAGAGAGAGAGAGAGAGAGAGAGAGAGAGAGAGAGAGAGAGAGAGAGAGAGAGAGAGAGAGAGAGAGAGAGAGAGAGAGAGAGAGAGAGAGAGAGTCTTTGCAGGTCAAGACAAATTTTGGGCTACGTTTGTAGACCAATCAAAGGTAGTCAGCTTACACCTTATGTACAAGTGAGACTTACATGTTTACCTTCTAATATTCATGTCTTTCTTTTCAAGCAAATTTCATGTCTGCAAGGTGTTGTCTGTGAATACATTCCTTCGTATTATGGTTTTTTTTTTCACTATGTGTGATTTGAGTCCTTTGAACTTTCCAGCTTTGAAAATGTTATAGAACTGGAGTGAGATGTTATATTTGCAATCTTTGCTGTACTTATGGCAGTGGTTGTCTATACATAATTTTATGTAGAACAGCGCTCAACATATGTGGTATTCATCTACGTTCAAACAACAGAGACAATATATGTTTATATTGCTTACAACTACGTTTATTAGATACATCTTTTTTTTTTTTTTTTGTAGCTAGACACAAATCCTTAGATGATTCATGGAAAATATCAATGAATTAGGTGCCCTGCTCTTTAGATTCGGCAATCATGACCTTTTGCGCATCTCTATCCCTTGATGCTGTTGTGTTAGTGCATCTGTCACTCATTTTACATTTAGCCACTTTTTTCATCCATGCTACATCTTCTCTCGCTTCTTTCCCCTGTTGACTTTTCCTTTAAAATCAACCCAGTTCTCAAAGATGTTTCAGTTTCTTTTTTCTCATCACATGGCCAAAAAATACTGCCTGTAGATTAAATATGGTATTTATGAGCATATATATGCCAGCTCCTGGTACCACACTTTAGTTTGATTTCTTTGAAGTCCATAAATAAGATTCATAGCATTCTCTTTAGGAACCACATTTCTGTTTCCTCCAGTTAATTTTGTAGTTGTTTTTTAAATTGTCCAAGCCTAACATCCATACATAAGGATGGGTTCAGTAAAACACTTCAGTGCCTTTTTTGATGCGATTTTACAGTTGCTGTGTCCATCTCTTCACATTCAAGTGCCCAAGTATTTGCATTGATTCCTGAACGAATTATCTTTGGCTACTAAAGAATTGATCTGTGCACACTCATTGTTTCGATTGACGACCATTACTTCTGTATTTTTGCTCTTTAATCCATATCCTTTCCTTCTGCTTTCTTCTTCAGTGATGTCTAATAATTGTGGCAAGTCTTCTTTATTTTCTGCAATTAATACAGCGTCATCAGCGTATCTCATGTTGCTTACTTTGTGCCCTCCTATTTTAATTCCTGGGTATCCTTCTATGCTTCTCAAATCATTTCACTGTAGAGAGAGAAAAGGTCTGGAGCAAGCACACATCCTTGTCAGACACCGCACTTTATTTTTTTTTTTTGTTTTAATGAGCTGATTTACCCATCAACTCACATTGTTGCTGTCTCATATCATTTCATGTTTTATTTTTAATTGGTCTTGCCCATGGACCTTTCACAGACTAGCAGAGGGAAAGATACCCTCATTCCTCTTTCTCAGAGTTGGCTCTGAGCCGCCGCCCAATATAAGTCATGCTTTTTTACCTCTAATTTGAGCAAATATTATAAATTTGAGTTAATCTTAAAGCATTCTAATATTTACACTTTTTATAAACATACATTTAATTTTTACACTGCTTGCTGTAGCCATTCTTTTTTTGCTCTTCAGTGAAGCCATTTTAATATTGAGCTATAAGAATATGATCTTCAGCTCAACACTGTATGATGTAATTGTCTAAACCTCGCCTCCATTCTCACTCTTTCTTTTCTCTCCCATTTTTGTCGTTCTGTCTTATTATGGGCTTAGACTATGAGGATTTTCTCCTTTTCCCTTGTCCTATATCCCATATCATTTTTCCCATATTAAATCTTCATTTCTGTTTTTCACTTCATATTATGACATTAGCTCTAAACTCTTATTGGAGCTGGCTAACCAGAGTCAAACCTTTTTTTTCTTTTTCTCCCAATTCTTGAGGCTTTTATGTGAGGGATATGTGGACCCAAGGGTGCAACTAGCCGATTTTTGAAAGGAGGACCTCGGGGTAGTAACAATATTTCTAATCCAGGTTAATTCGAGGCACTTGTGGGATTGACTGACAGTGATAAAAATAGCATTATATGAAAGAATATATTTGTAAACTTCTCTTCCTATATTTTTAGTAAAAAAACTTTGTACAGTGCTATCTTTATTTAAGCTCTTGTATCTTTATGTAAGTCGTCATGTAGCGATGTATTTTCTGGCTTTATTTTTACTTCAAATTTCAAAGAGGGTTAGAACGAGAAAGAGAAATAGAGAGAAAGGGGGAGAGAGAGAGAGAGAGAGAGAGAGAGAGAGAGAGAGAGAGAGAGAGAGAGAGAGAGAGAGAGAGACAGAGACAGAGACAGAGACAGACAGACAGCATAAGCATACAATGACAATATATATATTAAAATTTAAGTTATTTTTGTTTTAAATATTTTTTTATATAAGCCTCTAGTTTTAAATGTTACAAAACTTATAACCATTTCTAAAGAAACTCAAGTTTCAGTATACATTGTCGATTTTAGTCGAGACGCCTATAATACAAGCCTTTTCAGTTGAATATTGCTCACCCGATCGGCTGTTTAATCAGCACACTGTTACGATGACATTTATTAATAGCTATCTAGAGCAACTCCTTCACAGTCAAAACAACATCGTTCTCAAAACATAGAGAGGACGTGTTTTTTTACATTGTGAATGTCAAGGTGGTGGTTCTTGTGGAAACGGTCGACCTAGTTTTGGATTAACAAAAGAGACAAACGTTTGTTGCCTCGTCTTTTTTTCCTAGTCTTTATTTGGCTAAGGTTTCACCCCCCATATTATTCTTTCTTTTTTGTGATTCCTTTTCAGAAGTAAAACGTGGGACCTTGTTTGAATCCTCAAAGCTTTCTTATCATCCATGAAAGAATATATTTGTGAACTTCTCTTCCTATATTTTTAGTTAAAAAACTTTGTACAGTGCTATCTTTATTTAAGCTCATGTATCTTTATGTAAGTCGCCATGTAGCGATGTATTTTCTGGCTTTATTTTTACTTCAAATTTCAAAGAGGGTTAGAACGAGAAAGAGAAAGAGAAAGAGAGAGAGAGAGAGAGAGAGAGAGAGAGAGAGAGAGAGAGAGAGAGAGAGAGAGACAGACAGACAGACAGCATAAGCATACAATGACAATATATATATATATATATTAAAATTTAAGTTATTTTTGTTTTAAATATTTTTTTATATAAGCCTCTAGTTTTAAATGTTACAAAACTTATAACCATTTCTAAAGAAACTCAAGTTTCAGTATACATTGTCGATTTTAGTCGAGACGCCTATAATACAAGCCTTTTCAGTTGAATATTGCTCACCCGATCGGCTGGTTAATCAGCACACTGTTACGATGACATTTGTTAATAGCTATCTAGAGCAACTCCTTCACAGTCAAAACAACATCGTTCTCAAAACATAGAGAGGACGTGTTTTTTTACATTGTGAATGTCAAGGTGGTGGTTCTTGTGGAAACGGTCGACCTAGTTTTGGATTAACAAAAGAGACAAACGTTTGTTGCCTCGTCTTTTTTTCCTAGTCTTTATTTGGCTAAGGTTTCACCCCCATATTATTCTTTCTTTTTTTGTGATTCCTTTTCAGAAGTAAAACGTGGGACCTTGTTTGAATCCTCAAATCTTTCTTATCATCCATGAAAGAATATATTTGTGAACTTCTCTTCCTATATTTTTAGTTAAAAAACTTTGTACAGTGCTATCTTTATTTAAGCTCATGTATCTTTATGTAAGTCGCCATGTAGCGATGTATTTTCTGGCTTTATTTTTACTTCAAATTTCAAAGAGGGTTAGAACGAGAAAGAGAAATAGAGAGAGAGAGAGAGAGAGAGAGAGAGAGAGAGAGAGAGAGAGAGAGAGAGAGAGAGACAGCATAAGCATACAATGACAATATATATATATATATATATATATATATATTAAAATTTAAGTTATTTTTGTTTTAAATATTTTTTTTATATAAGCCTCTAGTTTTAAATGTTACAAAACTTATAACCATTTCTAAAGAAACTCAAGTTTCAGTATACATGGTCGATTTTAGTCGAGACGCCTAAAATACAAGCCTTTTCAGTTGAATATTGCTCACCCGATCGGCTGGTTAATCAGCACACTGTTACGATGACATTTGTTAATAGCTATCTAGAGCAACTCCTTCACAGTCAAAACAACATCGTTCTCAAAACGTAGAGAGGACGTGTTTTTTTACATTGTGAATGTCAAGGTGGTGGTTCTTGTGGAAACGGTCGACCTAGTTTTGGATTAACAAAAGACACAAACGTTTGTTGCCTCGTCTTTTTTTCCTAGTCTTTATTTGGCTAAGGTTTCACCCCCCATATTAATCTTTCTTTTTTTGTGATTCCTTTTTCAGAAGTAAAACGTGGGACCTTGTTTGAATCCTCAAAGCTTTCTTATCATCCAGTTACTATTTCTCTGGATAACGCATTTAAAGAGAACATGGAAACTATGTTGACTGGAGTAAAAACCTAATTAATGTTTTTGAAAAAATTTTATGTGAATTATTAATTGTCTTTTATTGTAATGCAATGTGAGCTGAAAGTCAAACAAATTAAAGTTCATTTAACAGGCAATGCCCTTATATGTATTATCTCTTTTTAAAAAAATGTCATATTCGTTTATGTTATATACATAAGTTTCACTGACGTTATTTTTAAAAGACTGGTATGTGTCTTTTTAATTATTTTAGAAAACAATGTGTATTATAATGATTTCTTTTTATATTTTTATAATTTGGATTTCTCTGAATAAACTCAGATAACACTCTTTTTTTTTATCTGTCTTTGTTGTTTTTGATAAATGTCTTGTTTTTAATAGGTTTTCGTATGTGTTTATGGTATTCATCAAGTGATTTCAATTCATTGCAATTTGCACAGAGTTTAAGATCCGTCATTTTTATACAAAAGAAATATTGAACTCCATTTTACAGTAATAGAAACATAAACCCTTATTGCCGAATTGATAATGCGTGGGTAGTATGTGTTGGGAACATAAGATGGAAGGGCCAACTGCCACAAAGATGGTGAATCAATATTGAATAATTAAATAGGTGTGACAAAATCCTCTTTATTTCTATCTCTACAAATCAAGCATAATTAAATATTATTACAATAGAATAGAATTCGAAATTTAAAAAAAATTCAAAACAGTAGAAAGATTTCCATTTTTTCTTTCTCTATACTAATACAATAAACATGCTGTAGAATCGAAATGATCCCTATAAATCATCAAAATAATACCATATTATCAAAATGTAATCGAATTTCAGACCGGAGTAAAATTGGAATTATGCTAATTATAGAGATTACCAAATTGGAATTAACCGGCGGCCATATTAGAAATATGCTAATTAAAGAGACTTCCAAATCGGAATTAACCTCGGCCATATTGGATTATACTAAATATAGAGATTAACAAGATAAAATCAACCGGCGGCCATATTGGCATTATGCTAATTATAGAGATGGCCAAAATAGAATTAACCGGCGGCCATATTGGATTTAATGTACTTATATAGATTACCAAAATGAAATTGGAATTATGCTAATTATAGAGATGGCCAAAGAAGAATTAACCGGCGGCCATATTGAATTTATGATAATTATAGAGATGGCCAAAAAAAATTAACCCGAGGCCATATTGGCATTATGCTTATTATAGAGATGGCCAAAATAGAATTAATCGGCGGCCATATTGGATTTAATGTACTTATATAGATTACCAAAATGAAATTGGAATTATGCTAATTATAGAGATGGCCAAAGAAGAATTAACCAGCGGCCATATTGAATTTATGCTTATTATAGAGATGGCCAAAATAGAATCAACTGGCGGCCACATGAAAATTATGCTTGTTATAGAGATGGCCAAAATAGAAATAACCGGCGGCCATATTGGATTTTATGTACTTATGTAGATTACCAAAATGAAATTGGAATTATGCTAATTATAGAGATGGCCATCCAATAGCACGATTAACCGGCGGCGATATTGGATTTATTGTATTTATATAGATTACCAGAATGAAATTCGAATTATGCTTATTATAGAGATAGCCAAAATAGAATTAACCCGAGGCCATATTGGTATTATGCTAATTATAGAGATTGTTAAAATAGAATTAACCGGCGGCCATATTGGATTTAATGTACTTATATAGATTACCAAAATGAAATTGGAATTATGCTAATTATAGAGATGGCCAAAGAAGAATTAACCAGCGGCCATATTGAAATTATGCTTATTATAGAGATGGCCAAAATAGAATTAACCGGCGGCCATATTGGATTTTATGTACTTGTATAGATTACCAAAATGAAATTGGAATTATACTAATTATAGAGATGTCTAAAATAGAATTAACCGGCGGCCATATTGGATTTATTGTATTTATATAGATTACCAGAATGAAATTCGAATTATGCTAATTATAGAGATGGCCAAAATAGAATTAACCGGCGGCCATATTGGATTTAATGGACTTGTATAGATTACCAGAATGAAATTGGAATTATGCTAATTATAGAGATGGCCAAAATAGAATTAACCGGCGGCCATATTGGATTTATTGTATTTATATAGATTACTAGAATGAAAATCAAATTATGCTAATTATAGAGATGGCCAAAATAGAATTAATCGGCGGCTATATTGGATTTATGCTAATTATAGAGATGGCCAAAATAAAGTCAACTGGCGGCCACATTGAAACTATGCTTGTTATAGAAATTACCAAGATAAAATTAACCGGCGGCCATATTGAATTTATGCTAATTATAAAGATGCCCAAAATAGAAATTAACCGGCGGCTATATCGGATTTATGCTAATTGTAGACATGGCCAAATAGAATTAACCGGCGGCCATATTGAATTTATTGTATTTATATAGATTACATGAAAGAAATTCGAATTATGTTAATTATAGAGATGGCCAAAAAAGAATTAATCGGCGGCCATATTAGATTTAATATACTTATATAGATTACCAAAATGAAATTGGAATTATGCTAATTATAGAGATGGCTAAAATAGAATCAACTGGCGGCCACATGAAAATTATGCTTGTTATAGAGATTACCAAGATAAAATTAACCGGCCGCCATATTGAATTGATGCTAATTATAGAGATGGCCAAAATATAATTAACCGGCGGCCATATTGGATTTAATGTACTTGTATAGATTACCAAAATGAAATTGGAATTATACTAATTA
>JAWDGP010001963.1:0-95000 GCA_033675545.1 Elysia crispata
AGGATCAATCATATAGTCAGAATCTTTACTTGAATAATAAGACCTAGCTCCTAGCTGTCCCAGACTCACAAACCTCTAGAAGTGCGGTTCTACAAGTCCGAGAATCTTTCCTCGACCTGGTCAACTTACACAATCTGCTACTAGGGCTAGTTATGGCTGAACCATGCAGTTACTCTGAATGTATATTCAGGCCCTTTCGTGGCGTTTCTTTCTTACAGAGTTTCACTTGATCGGTATGCCGGCTCAATAAGATAATGTAAATATGATATGACCTTGGCTGATGAGGACATAAGGTCAACGCGAGGAGACAATGGCCGTTTGGACTAAAGTGCCAGGACAGAACCTGTTCCTGATGTATGCATAGTAACCACTGAGAAACACTCAGCTGGAATAGTGAGAGAGAAAAAGAGAGAGAGAGAGAGAGAGAGAGAGAGAGAGAGAGAGAGAGAGAGAGAGAGAGAGAGAGAGAGAGAGAGAGAGAGAGAGAGAGAGGCAGAGGTAGAGGCGTTGGGGGGGGGGGGGCAGACACACAGACAGACAGACTCTTAGGTACAGAGACAGAGAATGTCAACAACAAAGGAATTAAAACGAGTGAAAGAGACGGATAGAAGGAAGTTAAGAGAAGAAAGCGGAGAATGAAGTGTGTGTATGTGGGAGGGAGAACTACGCAAAGTAACAGAGAGAAAGAAGGGAAGGGGTGATGAGAAAAAGACAGATATAGAGTCAGACAGACCGATTGAGAGAGAGAGAGAGAGAGAGAGAGAGAGAGAGAGAGAGAGAGAGAGAGAGAGAGAGAGAGAGAGAGAGAGAGAGGGAGGGAGAGAGAGACAGGGAGAGAAGATGATAGGAAAAAAACGAGATGGTAGGGTCAGAAGACAGCGAGATTTAAAAACTTAATGATTCTGATTTCACTGGTTGGGCCTTGTGAACTATTTTCCAATCCCACTGACTGGCTGTTGCCTCAGAGCCGCACAATGGTGGCTAACTCATACAGCAGAAAAAATTATGCAAAAACTGATCGTTGTCTTTATCTCAGAGATACACCCGGCATTCGTCTCACGCAATTGTTTTGTAACGTATCACTTTAGCCCAGCTTTTTAAAACGATTTAACGTGTTAGTAGCTTAAGAAAAGAAAAATAAGGAGAATAATTTTCCGCATCAGCACCAGAGAAATTGTACTGTAGATATCGTGACATGACATTTAAAAAGTGCAGCCATCAACTTTGTTAACTAAAGCAAAGAATTATCGGTTTCTCCTCTGTTCAGAAAGTTTTGCCCCTGGCGTCGCCACCAACTGCCCTCTTCACCACGCTCTGTTATCGTGATCTATTGGTTATGTTTCTGTAACTCTGCAGCACTGCAGTATTAGTCCAAGAACGTACATGCACATAGTCTTTTTTCGAAATCATAATAAATGCATACATTTTTTTATTATTACAAATGTTGATCCTCACTAAGCCCGCTAACACTTAAGGTTTTGATCAAGACTCCAAAATTGCTCTTGCGATATTGTACGGCTCATGAGGCGTCAGTATGCCCGGCGCTCATTCTGCATAGACTTTAAGTTTGTTAGTTAAGGTGATTTAATTTTATGAAAATGATAGTAACAATATCATTTTTTCCTAGTGATATCCACTTATATAATCATTAACTATCTTGGACCTTCTAAACATTCCAAAATGCTAAAGCGGATACTATACCCAGAACTGTTAAATCAGAACAAAGTAATGATTATCTGATAGGTGTCTAATGGGTAGGAAAGTTACAATCTGGTGAAACGTCATTTAGATCTAATGGAAGTCACCTGCCCTCAATGCCGCATATAGCGGTGGGACCCTCACTTTTACTAATACTAATAGTTACTATCGCAACCCTCTATTTGTTTCTACCTCTGATTCGATTTATTGATCCATAGATCTCGAGATGGCTGGACTTTACAGTGTTGCTGATGAACGCAGTACGTGGACATACCCTGCCTCTTTTTTCTGGTATGTAAGAGCAATACTTAGATGAGCAGCTTGTATAATGTGTGGTTTAGACAAAAGATTAAGACGATCGGCTAGAAACCAGTACAGTGCAGTTACGAGGTTACCCCCAAGAACCTATGGCAGACTACGGGTGTTCTCAAACGTTAAGAAGGAAAAAAAAAAAACAGGTGTTAGCAGGAACTGGGCAGTTAAATCGTTGAGGCGGCGATGAGTCCGTGTGAATGAATCCCTCCACCGATGAAAATTATGTGTCCCGCTAACGCAGCAGAAGATCTTGTTATCAGCCTGCGAAATTTTAACGGCAACTTATACAAATGTAACCAGATTTAGTGATCATTTTAAAGTAATTGATGATGAAGTCGATAAGTAGCCGAGAAAAAACAAACAACAAACCCTTATCTATTTAAAGTCTTAGGTATATTATAATGGAAGCCCCCAAAAAAAAGTTCATAAAAAGAAATAGAGACAAGCAATCCACTGTAACATCAGAAACAAAGAAAACACAAGAATATTAGTGTAGTAAACATGTATCAAATCTGGACGATAACTTGGTTACCGCGTCTTGTCTCGAGTCTCCAATCTTTCGGCGTGCAGTTTGTTTTTTTTCTCATTGTGATTGCTTCAGGACACTGGTTTCACACGCTGTTCCCAGCACTAGATCTAGGATTACAACAACTCATCTCGTTGACCTTTTTGAGGAGCTCTGAGCGCTCAGATGGAGACAACCTGCAAAAACATTCCTTCTTTTTTTACTTCGGTTAATTAAAATAACATTCACAGACTTTATTTTAATCAATAACATTGCCAACATTTAGGAGAAGGCTCATTTAGCAGGAAAGACAAAGTTTTGTTTAAACTTGAGCTTCACGAAAAAAAAAAGTAAATGGACAAAATGCTTAAATTGTCTAATTTTAGTAGGAAGCCAATTATCATTTGTCTGGACACGATCACGAGACTTATGAAAATACAAATAATAAAGTATTAAGCTTATATCAACAAGGAGGTTAAATATAGACACATTGATTCTTCTAAAATCTTGAGATTTTGGAAGAAAAATGTTGCAAACTAACAATTCTAAGATCAGTTGCCGCCATGTAGGTTTATGGAAACAAACCTAGACTTGAATAAAATTATACCTTACGGCACCTGTGAATAGAACATAATTTTGTTAAGACAAATTTAAAGAAAGCGATGTGAAAAAAAAATGTAAAAAAAAAAAAAAAAGAAAAGAAAGAAAATAAAACAAAAGATAAAGGATTCATCAGAACAGCAAGAAAACAAGACGCAACAACTGCGACAAACAATCATTAGCGTGATAGCTAAGAAAGCGTGAACTAAAGTGGTTGAAGAAATAACAAGACAGATGTGAGAGGTAACAAAAGAAAACAAATAAATCTTCGACATGTTTTTTTGACATGTTAAATTATAGAGCTCTTATCTAATACTTTTGTGATCTTCTCTCTTTGTGGTCTCAGTGTGAGTTGTACTTTTTACAGATATTATTTTAAAATTACATGTACTTCCAACAGCGCTAGGTTAGGTTTATCTAGATAAATTGCTGACTCTGGTCTTCTTACTTTTTGCAAACAACCACTTCTAGCCTAATTCATCGTGGATGATGAATATAGTTAAAAAAAGAATTTGAATTCTAGATATAGTTTTCATACATTACATAACTAATTCTCGTTGATAGTAGTTCAGAAACCTGCAAGGATTAAACATTGTAAATAGGTCACGAAAATTTTAGATCTTCAAAGTATCTTATCTGGCAAACTTTCAGGTACCTGGCAATGTTCTCAGTCACAAGACATAAGAATTCCACATCCGGTTGTCTTGTGAGGTATGATGTTTACTGTGTTGATACAGCATCACGTCAGGTCTTTCAATACATTTGTTGGAAAAGATCTTAACCAGGCTAAGCCTGGCAAAATTAACTCTATCGCTTAATAGATTGGACTTATTAACCTTTTGAATTCTTTTTAGATCTATTTCATTAACCTCAAGATGGCTGGGATGAGCGATGCCGATGTCCAAGGCCAAGTGAGTACAGATTTATAAAGCGATCTAGATCTAGATCTTTAGATCTACATTTTAGTGATACAATTTAGAATAGACCTACATTTTAGATTAGATGTAGATCTATCTAAATCCGAAGAACATTGATCACCGAGAACCTAATAAATCTTAAGAATTCTCCCTTTACGTCCGCCAATCATGCTGGGTATTGAAAACACGTATTCCATCTATAGCTTGTAGGCCTACGCTTTGATCTAGATTCCATCTATAGCTTGTAGGCCTACGCTTTGATCTAGATATGATCTAGAATTAGATCTAGATCGAGATTTATTGTATATGAATCTAGAATACAGTTAAGGTTTTGATAACGAGCCGAGAGCTGCATCTTAACTTTGGTTCCAATTTCCTCTCATGATAAATATACCAGACCGTATACAGTTCTAACTTCTACTCTTGATCTGTGGACACATCAATGGTGGCTAATAATTTTCTATAGGCTAGATCTCTACTTTTAGTATTAATAATAACAATCATTTGTGTCTGTTCAGCTTCAACTTCAAGAGAACGGAGTCAATTCAAATTTGTATCTAAAGATCTAGTCTAGAGCTAGTCTAGGATTTAGAATTCAAGCTTTTCACAGACCTGCCATTCATACCGATTTAATCGGAATCATTCCGATTTTTTACACAAATTTGGTCCATTTCTGATTTTCCTAATATTTAGGAAATATTCCGATTTTTTCTAAACTGAGTTTTCACCTCTGCAATTAAAAATATTTTCAATTTTTTTTTTTAAATTAGACTTACAAGGTCGACAGACAGCTTGCACAAAAAAAAAATAAAGAAATACGGACGATATAGATCTAGTTATAATATCGATATTGTTTTCTTATTATATATTATCCAATGAGGTATCGACATCGATATTAGTATTTTAGTTATAACCTCCCGAATATTGATTCTGCCGAGTTGTTTACTTTATCTTGTATTCGTCTGCGCTACATTCTCTTTATCTTCACGTCCAGACTTTGTTGTTATTTCCAACGAAGGATTATTCTTATTTTATCTTTTAAGAGTAATTTCTACTACAGGACAGCACTTTTGTCATCTATATCTTGTTAGTTTTCTTAGTTTTCAAGATCGATTGAGAAATCCTTTTAGAACTAGAGTAAATCAAGATGAAATGACACGAGAATCAATAACTGTAGGTCTGTGAAAAGTAAAATCTGGATCCGATAATAGGCCTAAGAAGTTTTATCCGGATGCAAACTTTACAATCTTTACGAGATCTATGATTTTGATCATTTCATCGAATGTAGAATTTAGATCTAGATCTAGATCGAAGTTACATGCTACATCATGCTTAACTAGTCTCAATATCACAGCGTAGTTTTTTTACTTAAATTAACCTGTTTCTCAATGAAGTGATTGAACAATAGAGTGGATTAGGCTCTTATTTATAAAATAAAATATTACAACTTTCCAGCAAATTGTCAATGTGCTCCCCATGAAATATCTGGTTATGTTTTCAATACCTGGATCCAGAAAAATTCATAAGATTTTTAATTTTCCGAGTCTAGTGATAGAAAGGCCACTTTCATTTTTTAAGTCTTTCAGTAAGGAGTACATTTACTCATTTTCATATAAAAATAAGCCTTTTGAAATCAGGTACACTTTCCACAAGAGCTAGGTTGTCAGCTCTGCTCTTTGTGAATTCATCAAATGCTGCATAATGCCAATGCCATCCAATTTATTGAGTCATTTAAAAGTATTGTAAGGCATAGAGTACTTGATTTAAACTGAAACAGGTATGGAAAAAAGATCTTACGATTATGTAGAATTTTTCACCATTGAAGAATTAAAAGCTAAGAAAACTAGTTTTTATCAGATTTCAGAGCTAAACCAATGAATGAACATTCACCAAAGACCGAATTATATGTGTTTTGTAATGGATGTTGTAGAGGGCAAAAATAAAGCGAGTCATTCAGATTTTTTTTTGACAGAATCACTCAGATTTTCTTTCCCTGGAGAGTGGCAGGTCTGTTTTCATTTTCTCTAACATTCTTGAAATTGAAAGATCTGACATGGAAGAATAAGATGAAACTTTTAAGCTCCTGAAAACAAATACACTCTATATATTTAAACTTTTAATTGTCAGCTCATTCACTTAGAGGAAGTTTGATTAAAGTCTCTAATTTTTTAAAATTATTTCTTTCACTTCTAAAAGTGTCATGTTAGAATCTGGACTGAGCAACCATAAAAATACATCAAGCCAAGACAATTAATCCAGGCTGAGCTATAGATTGATATGTCTATTCTTCATTGTAATTTTTCATCTTTAATTTTAATATTCTTTGTGTCCTTTGCAGATTGCCCACATGATAGCCTTCATTGAGCAAGAAGCATCAGAAAAAGTAGAAGAGATAGAATGTAAGGTATGTATATATATATATTTAACAACTAATTGTATCTACGCGACGGCTTGCAACTGGAAATTTTCACAGCTGATTTTTTTTGGTGTGGGCGTTTGCGACCGAAAACAGTCAGGTCAAGATCTACTACTGTTAGCTTTGTATAATTAATATTTCTCCTTCTTTATGAAAAGAAGAGTTGCTGTAAATTTTACTGCTTGAACTGTCCCAATCAGATGGATACTTTGTGTTGGCAGTTACGATTTTTTTTAACTTTCCCTTTTTTTCACTATCTAAATGATTACAAATGGCCTTTCAATTCATAAAATCTCTGGTAAATTAACAACAACCTGATGAAGAAAATGCCGACTCAGACACTGAAAGTGACATTAATATTGATACAGAGCCACTACACGTTGGTATTGATGACATTTTAGATGCAGAATACTTATAGTCCGTCAACATAGGGTGATAAGGCTAGATCTAGACCTAAGTCCACAGAACCGACCAGCAAGGAAACTAGGGATCAGTCAACTATTTGAGCCCATTGAAGTGGAAAATTTTAATGAATACACTGGCCTAAAAGAAGATCTATCAGAATCTTGGCTTAGCAGAGACTATTTTGATGTCCACCCCCACCCCCCACAAAAAAAAAACAAAAAAAAAAAACACACATTAGAAATGAACAAACCAACATTTAAGCTGAACTTTGTATGTTTTGGTGTTCCACCTGTAATATTTGGCTATGCAAAGACAGTGCTTCTCTAAGTTTCACAGCTTGTAATTTTAAAAGGACATACAGAAAAACAAAAGCTACAAAATGTTAAAAAGTTTGGAAACCCATACATTTTTTTTTAAAGCTTATTGTTCAGCATTATTTTTTATTTGAAAACATTGCTTGAAAAAAATTCTAATTGTGCAAACTACATAGTTTATCCATTTCTTGAATTTTTTACACCAGTTCTGTTGCTATTTGTTGTGTGCACAAATTTCGGTGAATTTTAAAAAAATTGTTGGTACCTAATTTATTTTTTAGCAATTTACAGTTACTCCCCTTACCTTGGTAGGACTAGGTTATTTTACAGTGAACTTTCTCAGTATGGAAAGTATTCACACAGAGAGACTCAGATTTTATCTATTGGCTATGTGAAACGAAATACCAAGAAAGCAAATTTTTAGCAAGTTTAACCTTAGAACTGCCTTGAGTATTAGGAGGTGCCAATGAATGATGCCTGTCTTTTTTTTTATTTACCAATTCCTTTTTTTTTATCTTTAAGAATTTTATCAGCCAAATGCAAAGCATTTCTATTTGTCTATGTGATTTTCTCAGCATAGTTTGTTTTGATTGCATTCAATTTTTATCAATAATTTTTCTCTTGACTTATCCTCCCAATATAACAACTTTCTCTTCATCAATCAAATGTAGGCAGAGGAAGAGTTTAACCTGGAGAAAGGACGTTTGGTTGCCACAGCCCGAGCAAAAATCATAGAGCATTTTGATAAAAAGATTAAGCAAGTTGAATTACAAAAGAAAATGTGAGTTCCTATAAGAAATAGTCACATGATTACAATATTAAATATAGTAAACATCGCTTCCTAAATTTTGAACACATTATACAAACCTGATCTTAGATGAGAAAAAAGAAAATAACAAATAACCTATCCATTTTTCCTAACCACCTAAGGTTCTCTTGTCAATTTTGAAAGTTCCATTTTTTTTCTGCACATTGAAGTTATTGTTGAGGAATAAAAGAACACTTTTCCAAGAATACTTCAATTTCATAGATTTCAGTGTTGTGATATATTTTATAGTTATTGTAAAGTCCTAAACAAATATATTTGTCATTATTTCATTATGTTGAAAGTGCAGTATATCACTTCAAACAATTTAAAAAAGGTCAATTGAATTTTTTTTTTTTTGTCTTTTTCAGTCAACACTCCAATCTGCTTAATGCATCCAGGTTGCAAGTATTGAAACACAAGGAAAAACTAGTCAATGTAAGGAATGATATCACGTCAAGAATGTATTAAGCTAAACCAGTATAAATTATTGTTTTAAAGTTGTTTTTTTTTTAATTTTTATTTTTTATCCTTTTCAGTAAACTTTTTCATAAATTTATACGGCATCTGAAAGATTACCACAAATGTTATTCATTAATTGGAGGAAAGTTGACTAAAATTTATAAATTTTACTTATTTTACAAAATTATTGATGTTGGTACATTTTTTCTTTTTATTTGGATTGAAGTGTGAAATATTTTGTATAGGCATATATTTCTATAATCATAATGAGTTCCTGTTTTCTAAAAATTTCTATATTGATTTTTATACTGCTGATCACCTTTCTTTTTTTTTTCACTTATAATTTTTTTTTCTTTCATAGTTTGAGACCAGTGACATAGTTTTTTATCCTCAACATATTAAAGCAACAAACATACTCTTACCTAAATTACCATTTGTTTCAGAACCTGTTTGAGTCTATAAGCACTGACTCAGGTCGTGTCTCTCAAGATGATGCTCAGAAGTACCGCAAAGCTTTGACAGATCTGACCCTACAGGTGTGCATTAGATGTCTTATATTTTGGTCTGTTATTGCTTCATCTAGAAATTTTTGGTTTAAACTATTTCAGTTTGATCATGTATTTGTGAAAGTTATCTTAAAAAAAAATAAAAAAAAGGTATGGGATTTGTTTACAGTTCTTATTCATGAAGATATGGGATTTGTTTACAGTTCTTATTCATGAGGTCTCCATCAACCCCTATATTTTTACAGGATTGCAATGCTAAGGTTTATTTACTTTTGTTTTATCATATCAGCAACTGAAAGAGTGCCCTAACTTTTTCTTATTATTTTTTATCATGCTTATTTGGGATCCTGAAGATCCTATGTTGGTTGATACAATGTTTGAAGTTAAGTTTTGAAAACATGCTTCTTTATTTGGCATATAATTTTTTTTTTTTTTTGAGAAATCATATTTTCAACTAGCCTCAACCATTTTTTAAAGGAATCATAGAAGCATAACTGTTTCTTTTCTCATATTTTTAAATTTTTTTTGTCTTGAAGTATAAATTCAAAATCAAACAAATTAGACTGTTTTTCTTTTCATATCTTATGGTAATAGTTTCATGCATCTTGAATCGTTAGCTGTAATATTTTTTTTTCTATTCTCGATTTGGTAACAAGGCCTTTGTTAACTTTTTTTTCATAAAAAATCCTTTGAATTCTAGCCAATTTTCAATTGTGCTGAATGTAGATTATTTATTCTCATCATTACCAGGCCCTGTGTAGGCTTCTAGAACCGAGGGTGACACTTCAAGTGAGGCAACAAGATTTAGAACTGATGAAAGTAAGTAGCTGAAGAATTTCATTACATTTTCTTGTTTTGAAAACTAACAGGCCTAAATCTGCCTCGAATTGTTCTTGCACAATAAAAACTAGTTGTTTTTCTTAACTTTTTTTTAATATTTGTTCAAATAAGAGTATTTCAAAAATAATGCACTGCAGATGTTTCTTGATTACTTCTAAGGATTTTTCTTCAGTGGAAACTTGTAAGTTGGATGAAATCAGATGTTAAAATTTCAAACTGGTAGCACAAGATTTTAAGACAGGAGTTTTTATGTTGCATACCCCCCCCCCCCCCCCCCCCCCCCCAAAAAAAAAAAAAAAAAACAACCCAAAAACATGCCTTTGATGATATATAGGGATAAACTAAATGTTCAATTTTTTGGTTCAGGACAAATCTCATTTTTTTTTTACTAGTAGTGTTTGTACTTTCTTAAAATCCTTAGGTTTCATGGATGTCTTTGAATTTTGTCTTAAAATCTTTGTAAGCCCTGAGATGTCTTTGTATGATGGGCTGGGCATTTGAAAAATCTGTTTTAAATCTTTGTTATACAATAGGGTTTGAAGCATTTAGTTAGTGTAAAGTTGGTTTATGCATATTGTCCTTACTTTGCCAGAGCCTCGTCCCTGGAATTCAGGAGAGCTATGTTGGTCTCACCAAGGGAAAGTACCAAGTGGAGATAAGCATTGATGAGCAAAACTTTCTTCCTGCTGATCTGTGAGTATTTCAGACCAACTTTTTTGTTTTTCTTTGTTGTTTTTATGTTTTTGTTTTGTTTACACACCAATAAATTGTAATTCAAAGCTGCGAATTTGTCCTCTGAAAATTCTCATCTGAATTTGATGTACTTTTAACTGAATGACCAGCTATGAATTAATGTAAAATGTAAACTCAATTTTTATTATTCATGTTTTTACTTAGAATGCATAGTTTCTTTAACTTATTATAATTTTTAAAAGATAAAGGGAGAAATTGAGAAAGAAGTGAATTTCTTCATTGAGAAAAGAAGATTTAGTTTTAACTGTATTTAACATGTTAACCAATAGCAAGACAGCAGATATTTAGAGAATTCCAGTTTCCACATTTAACTGGGCAGTTTTCCTTTCCACAAAAATTGAAGACAATATAACATCATAAATAGAGATTTTTCCCTCTTGGATTTCTCATCATACATTTTGTTCCAGCATTGGAGGCATTGTGATGACAGCACAGAATGGCAAAATTACCATTAACAACACCCTAGATGAGAGGTTGAAACATATCGGACGCCAGGTTAGAAGAAATTATATCTTTATTAACTCTGCATTATTAAAGCCCTTTGTTGGTTGTTAAAGTCAACAGGCTTTAAGGTTGGACAGTGAATCCAGAGTGATTGAAACAATAATGATTCTAAAAGAATCCAAGTTTAATTTTAGACTAGAACTCTTGTGTTTTTATGAAGAATACTTTTCAAAACTACTTATTGAACTGTTGGAGGCCAAACCTTTCTACCAATTTTGATTAGTTTTACGCCCTGTAAGCCTCCTGAAGAATCTTGTAGGCAGAGGGCAGTCAAGAAATATGGCTGGTTAGATGGGATCTGACAAAACTAGGGTGTCACAGACGGGAATCAAATCTGGGAACATTTATCTCAGTCGAAAACTCCTCAGGCACTTGTAACCAAGGGTAAGAAAAAATTCAGCACAATCTGGAAAAAAAAAGTATTCTATTTGTAGTTTTATGGATTTTTGGACTGCACTATTTTTTTTTGTATGTGAAACAATAAAAAGCATCAGGGTGTCTAGACTTGTCTGTATTTAGTTGGTGCATGTGGCTGGGGGAATAACATTGTAATGCATTTAGGTTTTTCTTTAAAATGTTTGAGCATTCGGAATTCTTATTTATAGCTAGATGTCACTATTTTCAAAAATTATTTCCACTTGAGTTTGTAATAAAATTTATCGTTGTTTATTATATAATACTGTCAGATCAAAGTTATATGACCTGGTGACAGTATTATTTGAATTCTTTTATTTTGTGTGAGTGCTTTTTTTTTTTGTACACAGTTATTCTTAACCTGATTGAATGAGATGGTATCAATGGTGACAATTTAACAATCAAGTGTATGAAGTAATTTACTTTATAGCCAGTTCTGTCAAGGCTGGATCAGTTGATTATAATTTATTATTTATGAATCCTCATGAAAACATAAAAACAATTTTGAGCTTGTATCTTTCCTTTTTTCACAGATGCAACCCCAGATCAGAGGAATGTTGTTTGGACCAAACCCAAATCGTACATTTAATGATTAATTTTCCTCCCTCCTTTCTGGGATTTAGGATCTTTTTTGGATAGAAATGCTGACATCTAAGCAAAATTGAAATGCTAAGTTACCTCTAGTTGAAATAGTTCCACTTAGTTGATTTTTCTCTTGACCTGAAAATGACTGTAAGATTATTTTGATTATTTAAAGAGTTCTTGTAAAATTTAAGTGCAAATCATTTATGTAGTAACTATAGCCTATAACTTGTAGTTTTTTTCCTTATAAAATAGTGTTCCTTTCACCTGGTTAGCTAATTTTTTTAAGTTTTCGAAAAAGGCACATTCCATTCTGGTATGTAAGCTAGAGGTCACGTTTTTATGTTTAAGAATTCTTAATTCCATGTAATTAAAATCTTATGTGATTCTCAATGTTGAAGTTTTATTTATGAAGCCTCTGAGTCTTTGAATAGTTTGAAAAAGTGAATTTGCAAGAGAAATATTCTTTATATATGGGTCATCTGATAAACACCACCAGTTTCGCCTAGCAACTCAACATCATCATTTTTTTATTGGTTGATCATTTAGTTACTATTTGTCAGTTCAGTATGCATGAGTGTGATGTTATAAGAATTAGGTTAGATAGTTTTGAAGCTTAAAAGCTGTTCTGTATTGTGAATTCCTTTTAGCCATAACTTTTAAATTCAAGATAACAATTTGTAGCCTCATGTTTGCTCTTTAGTGAAAAAGTTCAGCTTTGTGAGACATTCCAAAAGAATTCCTTGTTGTTAACATCATATCTGATCAAACCTATCTGAGAAATCAATTCATTTTTTATATATATCTACAAAACAGTTTTGACAAAAAAAATGAATAGAGATTAAAAAAGTTGTCAATTATTTTTGTTATGTTCTTGTCCTCATTATTGATGTAACATAACAGCCCAGACTATTCTCTCTTTGAATGTTTCATTGTATCATACAACTTTGGGCCATAGCACATTATCCCCCCTTATTCCTGTAATCAGTTTTAAAATGCTTTAAATAATCAGATCACTGTTTGGGTATCCTTTTCTTTGATATTATTCCAACTGCAAGGTGGGAATCAACCTCCCCCTGCAGCTTCCTCTGCTTATGCAAGCAGCCTCCACAGGACGGTCCTAGCTTGTACGGCCTCATCTTTGCTAGTCTGTGATCTCAACACAAGGGAACTTTGTGCCAGGGAATACATACCCTGGCCAATGTGGATTTGATGTGTTAAAACTTAATGTGGTATGAATGGTGGTTTTTTTTAGTAAATGTGTATTTATTTACGACTTAAAGTGCTTAATGTGGACACATATTATATCAGTTATTTTAAGTCAACATTGAATGATACTTTACTTTTATGTGCAACTGTATACAGAATGAATCGGTTAAATATTATGATTGAAATAGTGTGATTTTTTAAAGTATGTTTGATACAATCAGTCCTGTATCTTCTAAAAGTGATTTTGTTCTCAAATACTTTTTCAAAGCAAATTTAAACAATATCATTTTTGATGAAGGTATGGTCTTGTTTTAGTATTCTCTAATTGGCAGATGACATAATAGCAGTGGACAGCAAATTTGAATTGTTTTCATTTATTCTGTTTAAGCATTGGGTGTTGTACGTTGTATGTGTAATAAAAAATCTTATAAATGTGTTGATATAAATTGAAACTGCATCAAAATAGTTTGTTCTAGTCATGTAGATGTGAAATCAGATTGCCAAGCCTGTGGAAAAAGCAGATCTGAAAGTTGTAGAATCATTAGACCTGTAAAACAGTTTTCTTCTGTTGTCCCAAAAATTTTTCTGTGTAAGAACATGATGGCGTGTGCTGCATAGTGTTCTCTGACACATCAGCCTAATTTGCTTCATTGTAATGGCTGCATTGTGCTAAATATAAACCAAAATAACCAAGATAAAGCTTTAGATATATGGGTCTTCTGTTCTGAATGAGTGTTCATCTCTCTGTGTGAGAAACCTAGAGTTTGGTAGATGAGAGCATTTGTTGCTGAGTGTGTTATATCATTCAATATCTTTATGTTTTCGATGTGATAACGGTATGTAGAAATAATAAATACATGTATGAGGTATAAATTATATATTTTTGTTTTTGTTCCTTATTTGACTGTGCAATTTCAAAGAAAAAAAAAAGCATTGTGTTATTGTGAAGCCAATTATTACTTTGAATAAACTTAGAAAAATACTGCAGAGGAGTCTGCTTATTTTAAACTTCTTTAGATAGGTTACAAACGATATGGCTATAGGTTACTAGAATGTGAGATGAACGAATCAAAGATTAAGCTTAGGAAATACCCATATACAACTTTGTTTTAACAGGAAAAAAAAAACTGAAAGGAAATAAGGTCTCCAGGCCTTTGTAGACCAAATTCACAATTGCAAAAAAATCATACATGTGTGTATAGCTGGATTCAAACAAGTCTCTTATTGGTCATATCACAAATAAATGTTTTGATGCTTGATTAGAGAAAAAAAGCAACAAAACAAAACCACTCTAAACCACTGAACAGTATTTCCCATAGATTCTCTGTAGTAAAAAATTGTATGAAATAACAAAGAAAAAATATCAGGGAATATTCCAAGTTACACTATTTTGAAATTAATTATCAAGAAAATGTATTTACTGTTATTTTAAACACCTTGTTTCCGAAAACTCTTGAATTTCTCAGATATGGCTCACTTGGACTGGTTCTGAGACATTTTATATTTTTAGTTGAGTTGTTTTGAAAGCTGTGAGCAGACATAGATGTTACAAGTTATTTTAGGCTAATGTCACAGCAAATCTGGATATTACCCCTCTTTCTGAATAGACTGCCCTTACGACAATAAATGTCTAAGAATAGTAAGATGATATCATAAACTTGATAAAGTAAAACCTTCCAATGGTTTTTGTTTTTTAAATTTGAACATACTAAAATTTAGCTGAGATATTAAACAGGGCCTGTAACTAGTGTATTATTGCTAGGCTTATAAAGAGATGTATCATGCAGTTTAGATATGAGAAATAAAACTAACTTTGAGAAAGGACAAAAATCAACTACATTTACATGTATACCAATGTTGAGTCAAGCATACTCCAAGTTTTGTTTAGGTCTTTTTGTACTGAAGTATCAGTACTTGGAGGTGGACCAAAGTTGCTAAGAATTATCAAGATATTGGCTGTATGATCTGAATCAGATTTCTTGAGCTTGTTTTGGTACTACTATTAAAATTTTTCTGTTCATTCATCAGAATAAATGAAGAAAATTCTTTTTCTGATGAGAACAGTCTAGTTTTAAATTTAGGTGTAAATTCAATATAGTTTAGAATGAAACATTTGATTTTTTGTTAATATGAAGAGGAGGATACTGGGCTTATATTGAAGCTTGATTTGCACACAACAGCAAATCCTCACATTCAAAGAGAGTAAGCATGGTAACATGCTGACTCCTCAAAAAAAATCTCTATGACTTAATGAATGTAAAACTTTGTGCATAGAGCTGCATTTTTAAAGATATCAAGAAATACTGAGGCCGTTTTTTTTTTAAAGAAAATTGATATTTCTTGGCGTGTGTAAGGAAAAAAAATCATTTTGTTGAACATCAGGTACTTATTTACAAGCTTTTTCTGTTTGCACACTGGTCTTTCCTTATGGTATGGAACTTGGGACATAGTGTTTGCGAGTGCTGATGAAACTTCAGCATTGATACATGAACATTTTACAGGCTAATCTGCATAAACAGTTTATACTTATAGGGTACCGTAACAAAGCTATTCTATTAAGAGTACATCACAAGGCCTGATTAAAAAAATAGTGGGGTGGACAAGGTGCAACAACCTACATAATTGTGTTTGTTTACTTCATGTAGGGATAAATGAAATTAATTGTATTTTTAAAAAATTCAATGCTATGTGAAAAGCTAAAATCATTATCTATATTCTATATTATATACATGTATCTAGATCTTGATGGAACGAAAGAGATTGCATATATACCCCCCCCCTCTCTCTCTCTCTCTCTCTCTCTCTCTCTCTCTCTCTCTTTCTTCCTCTCCGTTTGTCTCTTTTCTCTCTCTCTCTCTCTCTCTCTCTCTCTCTCTCTCTCTCTCTCTCTCTCTCGCTCTCTCCCCCCCCCCCGCCCTTTAACTCACTGACTCACTCCCCTTTCTCCATGTCCCCTCTCTTTATCTCTTAGTTCTAGTAACTCGAATTTCTTTTCTATTATTTTGGAAGACATGTTTAATACGAGTTTTGATTATTTATAGGAAGTCAAGTCCGAAAAAAATTGATCTACATGTATTCAAACACTCAATTTAAACTCTGATGCTTCAGGCTTATTAGTAACAAACAAAAAAGTGTCTAAGCAAGATCGTTCAGTTTGTTCTCATAACAAACTTTGTGGCTTTGTGTGAAGCCACAGTTGCCAACATGGTAGCGAGTAATAACAGTTGAAGAAATAGCTGGATTTAAAAACATTCGGTTAAAAGTATCGAATATGCCGAGCCATTGTGGTAATAGTTACCCGGTACCGAGTCATATTGCTGCACGTTGTTAGCAGAGACAATGAAAGTATTGTGGCTCTAACAAACTGGACTATTACTACTCATGAAGTCAATAGTTCTTGACCTTTAGTTTAGTTCAAGAGACATACAGCAAATATGTTTAAAAACAAAATTTAAACGTTTTATGCAAAGATTGAATCATTTGATTTATTCATTAGATTGCATAACTACTTCCTAAACCGTTCTATATAGAGAGGTATATGACAATTCTTGGATTCATTAAGTTCATAGCCGACTCTCTATGTAGAAACCATTAGCGTGAATCTTGATGTAAGCTGTGCACATTGTTTCTTTGTGAGCTCCACATGAGTATGCACATGTAGTCAATAAGCAACATTGCCTACATTACACAGATCATTAGTTAACGATCCCAAAAGTGGCCCTATTACCACATAAACCATAATGCCCTCTTATATAAGTATCTGAGCAGCCCCTATACCACCTTCATTTCAAACACTTTATCTTTCACATTAGCTCCCGGTGGCACGTATAAAAAAAAAAGGCTTTGGGATAATCTAACCGTATAAGAGGGATATCACTCTCAGGGGTATAAGAACGGGTCATAGATCCTTTACAGCTTTGTAAAATAAAACTAAAACCAATCACCCAGAGGGGCTGTATCGCGAACCTGCAGCCAGCAGTCTCTGCAGAACCAGCGCGACAGGTTCAACCGAACAACCACCAATCTTCTATTACTGAAAAGTTTGAAATCCTAGCGTACTTGCAATGACGTGTCAGTCTCGGAGTAATCCATAGACACCAGGGTGGGAAAGTCTTCGATCTGTTTCTTCAGCTTCTCACTGGGAAGTTGAGACTCGAGATACACCGGTGCGCGGAACGGACTGTTGGAAGCTCGCCTGTTCCTGGCAGGCCGCTCGGCGACCTTTTGGGTCTGGGCGCGGAGTGGCGAGATCTGGCGCTTGGGTTTCTGTGAGAGGGAAAACCCGAAACCGTCGTCCCGTGCCTGGGGCGACTGGCGGCCGCGGTTGAGCGTCAGGTGTCCGTTTTTGAGATCGCACGCGGTGATTCTCTCCTTGGACGCGCCTCTGTGACCATTAGTTTTATGGGATGTTGGGTCTCTCGCGGGCTGCTGATCTGGACGAGAGGGCTGGGCGTTTCTAGACCTAGTCTCTTTGCTGACTTTGCTGATTTGAATTTTGGTGATTGTTGTGGTTGACGTGGGATCGTTTTCATCGTTATTGTCACGACGCAGCACTCCACCCGGACCCACTGCCGAGCTATCATGGTGCAGGCCTCCGTCAGACCCTGAACAGCGAGAGTCCCGCCAGTCCAGGAGCTCCAGACGTCTCTCACGGTAGTTGCTGCGACCTGTCAGGTTCCCGGCTGAGCCGTCGCTCATGCCATCTGCCAACTGGGGCAGGAAAAAGTGCAGCTGAGTTGGCTGCCCGTCTCTCACCCGCGCTTCCATCTCCACGGCATGGTGACCTGTGAGAGGTGGGGTCGTCGAGGGACTGAGTTCCCCGCCCCCAGGACCGGGCAGACGAGAGGTCCGCTTGTGTCCGCCCTGGGTTTCTCGGCTGTAAGGGTTGATTGGACCAGAGGCAGCGGAAGACGCGGTATCATGCACCACTGCACGGTCATAAGACACGTCATGCCTCTGTCGCATCACATGACTCTGGGTCTTCCTCCTGAGAGCACGGGCTTCCCGCATACCGCCCCTATCTCTTCTGACTCCGGTATCAGCTACAAGCGGTGAAGATTCCTGGTTTGGTACCGACTGATGTTTGTGTAATACCCGGACATTCCGCTCTCTTAGGCAACGTGGACTGCTGCTAGTGTTGTTGGCTGTTTTCTTGCTGTGTATATCAATGTCATTGTTGTTGCTGTCGCGATCTGCTTGCAGGATGCCATTGAGAAGATCCTGGCTGACAGTAGTGCGCATGTCGCGGAGACTTTCACTGCTGCTGCTGTCATAGAAGTTGCTATCTACAGGATAACTAGAGACCGACGCGGTGTTCATAGAGGGGTCGCACGCGGCAGGTTGTGCCTCTTGGAGGCGCTCAGATGCCGCAAATAGTCGCTTGAATGTTGGAGAGTGGCTTCTGGGATGAAAGCCATGCTTAGAAGGGCTCAGAGTCTTGTGGTTTCCGGCTACATTTTCTGCCAGCGGAGCAGGTTGAGGTTTTTGCTGGGTTGCCTTCTTCACTTGATGTCTGCGCGCCATGTTGGAAGCAGTGGCCGAGTTGCTTGGCTCGCTTCGAGACTGGGCGGGAGCGGAAGTTCGTTGATGGTGTCTGCTGCCAGCCGAGCTATCTCTACTAATGTAAGCAGCTTGCTGGGTATCCAATCGCTTCTTTTTCACATCTGCTGATCTGCTGCGGCAAAGAGTCTCTTCCGAAGTTGTACGTGGAAGCGCTTTAACTGGCTCACCACCCGCCTGTGATGGTGACGTGTCTGGGTGTGTCTGCGTCACGTCTGCACTTTTTAGCGTGCCACTTCGACCGAGAGCCAGGCGAGCTCTATAGAGGTCCTGGTTGCGCCTAGAACCGCTTTCTTTCCCAGACTTTGATCTAGGGACTGCGTGCAGCTCTGTAAGGTAGTTAACGTCTGTGACTCTCTGGATAGCGGAGCGTGTTGTTGATCGATGAAGGGAAACGTCCGCAGCCGGACGGATGAGCATGGGAGGCCCGGACTGCAGCAGGAGCGATGCTGTATCCGCGGTGAATACCACAGCCTGATGGGGCCTGGAGCACACCTGCCGGAATTGGTGTTTGGTTAGGGTCCCAGGAAACTGTCGCCCTACACGGCTTCTGGGTGTCACACCACTTTTGATGACGCAGTACACTCCACTTGCAGCATCGACTTCGTTGCCATCATCATCACCATCATTGTCGTTGTCGAAGGCACCGTCAGAATCCTCAAGCTTGTTGTCAGACTTGACGCTGTTGCCTGTCTTGCTCCGACTTCTGCTAGCGTCAGCTGACCGGGAGAGGTGAGCCGCACCGGAAGAGGAAGTGCTCCGGGCTTGTTTCCTGTGCGCTGACGAGTTCCTGCTGGCGTGCTCCACAGACCTGGAGAAGCTGGAGCGTGGAGGCTTGGCGCTGAGAACTGCTGACGACCTGGGCTCTGTGCAGCGTGTGGCCGGGTCGCCGTTACTGTCAGGGTAGATGTCGATACGGGTCACGTCACACACGCTGGTCCTGCCCGGGGTGGGGGACGGCTGACAGCGCTTCCTCTCACCTGATGGGTCCTGGCACACAGGTCTAAAACAGGGCAGAGAAGAAAAACGATTTTATTTATTTATAGTTATATTTAGGGGGGGGGGGGGAGATAGATATAAAGTAGGATAAGGCTTTCTTGTCAAAATACAAAAAGCATGCAGCTTTTCTCTGATAGGCAAAACACATACGATGTACACTTATTTCATAACATAATTTAAATTCAACGAAGGGATAAGTTAGAATGGGCATAGAATTATTGCTCAACACTTACCTCATAGAAAAAAACTCACATTTTTACTGTTCTAATGTAAGTAAACATTCTATTTACATATATAATATGCAAAACTGAATCAGATGAATGAAGAAAAAAGAACATTCGGATCACTAAGTTAAGCATCGGGATTCTCTATATGCTGAAATTAATGAAACTCTCCTAGTAGGGTTACTAGTATGCGTCATTAGTGTCCTTAGAAAATGTTGAATGCGTAGAAATATAAAACGACAAAAGCAGTCAGATCTAAATCTCTGGGCGTGCTGTTCACAACTAAACCAAATAGCGCAGCGATGAAAACGTTTCGTTCTAAAACCGCTCTCTCCGGTGCCAGACATGCATGATGTAAAAACAACAACAACAGCACGATCAGTGTTTTCTGTTCAAGTTGAGTAAGGATCGTAACTTAAAAACAACAACAACAGCACGATCAGTGTTTTCTGTTCAAGTTGAGTAAGGATCGTAACTTAAAAACAACAACAGCAGCACGATCAGTGTTTTCTGTTCAATTTGAGTAAGGATCGTAACTTAAAAACAACAACAGCAGCACGATCAGTGTTTTCTGTTCAAGTTGAGTAAGGATCGTAACTTAAAAACAACAACAGCAGCACGATCAGTGTTTTCTGTTCAAGTTGAGTAAGGATCGTAACTTAAAAACAACAACAACAGCACGATCAGTGTTTTCTGTTCAAGTTGAGTAAGGATCGTAACTTAAAAACAACAACAACAACAGCACGATCAGTGTTTTCTGTTCAATTTGAGTAAGGATCGTAACTTAAAAACAACAACAGCAGCACGATCAGTGTTTTCTGTTCAATTTGAGTAAGGATCGTAACTTAAAAACAACAACAAAACAACAACAACAGCACGATCAGTGTTTTCTGTTCAAGTTGAGTAAGGATCGTAACTTAAAAACAACAACAGCAGCACGAATCAGTGTTTTCTGTTCAATTTGAGTAAGGATCGTAACTTAAAAACAACAACAGCAGCACGATCAGTGTTTTCTGTTCAATTTGAGTAAGGATCGTAACTTAAAAACAACAACAGCAGCACGATCAGTGTTTTCTGTTCAATTTGAGTAAGGATCGTAACTTAAAAACAACAACAGCAGCACGATCAGTGTTTTCTGTTCAATTTGAGTAAGGATCGTAACTTAAAAACAACAACAGCAGCACGATCAGTGTTTTCTGTTCAATTTGAGTAAGGATCGTAACTTAAAAACAACAACAGCAGCACGATCAGTGTTTTCTGTTCAATTTGAGTAAGGATCGTAACTTAAAAACAACAACAACAGCACGATCAGTGTTTTCTGTTCAATTTGAGTAAGGATCGTAACTTAAAAACAACAACAACAGCACGATCAGTGTGTTCTGTTCAATTTGAGTAAGGATCGTAACTTAAAAACAACAACAGCAGCACGATCAGTGTGTTTGTTCAATTTGAGTAAGGATCGTAACTTAAAAACAACAACAACAGCACGATCAGTGTTTTCTGTTCAATTTGAGTAAGGATCGTAACTTAAAAACAACAACAGCAGCACGATCAGTGTTTTCTGTTCAATTTGAGTAAGGATCGTAACTTAAAAACAACAACAGCAGCACGATCAGTGTTTTCTGTTCAATTTGAGTAAGGATCGTAACTTAAAAACAACAACAGCAGCACGATCAGTGTTTTCTGTTCAATTTGAGTAAGGATCGTAACTTAAAAACAACAACAACAGCACGATCAGTGTTTTCTGTTCAATTTGAGTAAGGATCGTAACTTAAAAACAACAACAACAGCACGATCAGTGTTTTCTGTTCAATTTGAGTAAGGATCGTAACGTAAAAACAACAACAACAGCACGATCAGTGTTTTCTGTTCAATTTGAGTAAGGATCGTAACTTAAAAGGAAAGACACTTCTATCTTAATTTAACCAGACTTAAATTTTATCTTCAACTCTATCTGTTGAAAATTCCAGTTATGTTTGATTAGAATAGCTTGCCCGCATCAACCTCGATCTATTACCGAATGTTTGGAGTAGAGCCAGTGAAATAAACTACTATTATTACTTGCTGCTGCAAAAATCTGTAAGAGGAGACTGCGATCTCAACAATACGGATTTAAGTGATTGGTACAAGTGAGTATTAAATAGTAACGGTTTGCATGCAATACGAAACAAAATCTGCTGAATAAATACCCTCTCAATGCTACTGAATCATTGTTCAGATTTCACGCTAGCTAACCAAACAGCCATACTGGGTCATGCTTCTTTTGTTTTGTTTTTTCTTCGTGCACAGTGACTGAAAAATAAATGGGAAAAAATTATGAGATTTACGGAGACAGACAAACAAACATATCGATCGTCAGGCAGAGCGTTGGAAGAGAACTGATAAAAATAAAATGGGGAAAAATAGGATGAGTGAGAGAGAATGTGCAAAGAGGAAAAAAAAGAGATAGAGAGAGAAAGAGAGAGAGAGAGAGAGAGAGAGAGAGAGAGAGAGAGAGAGAGAGAGAGAGAGAGAGAGAGAGAGAGAGAGAGAGATCTTTTAATAAATTCTTTCATCTCATTAAATAGGCTGTAGTGTTTAGTGCAGTGCCAGCGGAAGACAAACTGTTTCGAGCGGAGATTTAGTTCACTGTGCCAGTTGACGGCTCTTTCTGTACAAGTGGAACAAAGTAAACCATTGGACCATAAAGAAATCTCTTAGTGGCCGACAGCGTTTAAGACACAATCGGCTCGGGAAAATCTACTGGGACTATGGCTTCATTATGTTGCTTTTTGTTTCCTTTAAACACATCAGACTGATTGCGGAAAATCAATATAATTATGTATGAAACTTATTGTTATGCTTACAAGATGAAAAAACGAGTGGTTTAAAGTTAAACCAAAACAGAAAGGGAAAACACAAGGAAATTGATGTGCAATATGATGCCTGTTTCTCCCTCGAAATTTTAATTCATATGTTACTTATTATTTGATATACCCAATCCATTACAACAGAGAAATTTTCGTCATTTCGGCAACACGCAAGCGACAAAGAAATTTGCATGCAGTGGATCACCTACAGCTGAAACTGGAACAAAAAATATCAAGAAACATACTCTCTCTCACACACACACACATACACGTACACAAATAAGGCAAGTGAAAAAATGCAATGCTAACATGCAGTCAAAGAGAGAGAGAGAGAGAGAGAGAGAGAGAGATAGAGAGATAGAGTGAGAGAGAGAGAGAGAGAGAGAGAGAGAGAGAGAGAGAGAGAGAGAGAGAGAGAGAGAGAGAGAGAGAGAGAGAAAAGTGAAAGAGTTAAAAGTGGGTGAGAGCGAGACCAGTAGCTGGATATAGGCAAGCGGAGTGATAGACGGCCTGGGTACATGGAATTGTGAAGATGGACGCAATCTGGAAATAGAAAGATAATACATGAAGGGACTGTAACAGCAAGATGATGTGCTTTAAAACTGTTCCGACATCGAAAATTGTCCTATCTTTGAGGTTGAAAGTTACAATGATGACAATGGAAAACTGATGTATTGATCTATTCACAAAAAAAAAAAATTATGTTATCTTTGGTGTTTGTCGAACCAGTTGGTAGGAGTTTCTCGGAAGATGAAACTACACGGTTTGACCAGCACATAATCTACCGATCATACGCTACATCAATACATTCACGTAGTTTTGGCCTGGACGCCGAGGACTAGCTGGTGGAAAGAAAATGAAACGCTTTGTACAAAAACGGATTACTATTAATCTTTATTTTTAATCTGATGAAAATTGATAATTTTCTCTGTGCATTAAATCCTATTGAAAAGAAGAAAAAAAAAATTCAGGCTCATAAATGAGAGAATTTGAGAAATTTTTTTCTTCAATTATACCAGACCTAATAGTTTGTTCAATTAAATACTTTATGGAAGATTCGGTATTAAAAAATCGGGTGTCAGTATTTCCAAAACCACGCTTCTACAGAACAAACACACCCACACCTAGCTAGATTCACATAGCTGTTCACCGAGAACAAAGCTACCCAGAAAAAAAATAAATAAAATTCATTAAAATTTATCTAAGATGGAAACTTTCATAACACGTCCGAAGTATAACGTGTTGTGGGATACATTTTCCCCATTTTCTATTTTTCTTTGGTTTTCATGTCTTAATTTAAGTAGCACGCCTTTGAGCAGTAGTAGTTCATGATGACTAAGTATCAGTGCTTTAATTTACAGCATTAAGACTCCTTAAAGCAGATGCTTTAACTGGCATAAATCCCCAAGTAAAGGCAGAGAAGCTATGGACTCTAGGTTTATTTACGACACTATAAGTCGGAAAGGTCATTAGGGAGAGAAAGTGTGACGTCACTGTTGGTTCTAAACAATCTGAGAACAATAGAAATCAGATCGTATAGTCTCTGACCGTTGTGAGTTTAGTTTACCGCACGCACATCCATTCAGAGCAGGATTGCCCCTAGACGTTGATGCTTTTTTTCACTAAACTTGGGACAGTCTTGATGTTGAGGAAGTATAAATCAAATAATGTATAGAACAAATTGAGCATCACTAAACAAAGTGATATCTAAGAGTTTTCAAAGCAGAGCGCGCCATAACTCTCTGTGAAATCAATCCCTTTTGATATAAAATTCATAGTGCTCACAATTGAATCTAGATTAGAATACTTGTAACAATCTTATCAAAGAAAATCCGTTTCTAGTTTGACTATAAACGTATATAAAAGTTTTAGAGTCAGGTCGATAACTGGAGGAACAAAACATAACAAAAAAAAAATGAAAAAAAAATGAAAGAAAAACATTATATCTTTGCTGTTCACATTTTAGGCATAATTCTGTCCCTCTTTGTTTTCTCTAATGCAGTCCAGGTTTGTACGAGGGCAGGCTGATAATTAAGTTCCGTTTAATCATAACTTTTTAATTTTTCACAGCATATACATAAACAATACGTCAAACGAAAGCTTAATATCTCAGCTACATACTTAGCACTCTATTTTTCGATGTAGTCACCGTCGCGATCAACACACCGCCTCCAACGTTTCACTAGTTGGCTCACGCCGTCAGCGAAGAATTCAGACGGCTGTCCACGGCACCATCTGCGAACATCTGCGATAACTTCCTCATCATTGTCATAGTGATGGCCCTTCAGGTACTTCTTGAGTTGGGGAAACAAATAATAGTCAGAGGGGGCAAGATCGGGGCTGTATGCAGGGTGAGGTAGGGTCGTAAGTTCCAGCTGCCTTAAGGCGTCCTGAGTTTGGCGACTGGTGTGCGGGCGCGCATTGTCGTGTAGCAGGATTGAGTCCTTATCACGCCGAATACGTCTGAGTCGGAGTTTGAGAGCTCGGAGTGTTGAAATATATCGCTCAGAGTTCACAGTTTGCCCTTGCTCCAGAAATTCCATGTGGACCACTCCCTCCATGTCCCAGAAAACGGTGAACAAGACCTTTCTTGCAGAGGCAACAACCTTGAACTTCCTTGGACTTGGAGAAGTTTTGTGCCTATACTCTATCGATTGGGCTTAACATTCTGGATCGTAGTGGTGGACCCAGGGTTCGTCTCCAGTCACAATGCGTTGCAGAAATGCTTCTCCTTCTGCATTGTAACGCTCTAAGAGTTGAGTACACATGTCCTTTCTCTGCGCTTTCATCTCTACAGTGAGCTGTCTTGGGACCCAACGGGCAGAGACTTTTCGGTAACCCAGTACAGTTGTGGCGATATGGTGCACTCGTTCTTTCGAAATGCCTACTTCATCTGCAATTTCTTTTTGTTTGACCCTTCGATTAGCTCTAATCATGCAGTCAACTTTCTCTCGATGAGCCGTGTCCGATGCGGAAAGGGGCCTACCCGAACGCTTTCGATCACGCAGAATTGTCTCTCTGGGGTCTTCCCCTTTAAAAATTCTCACCCATTTGCGAACTGCACAGTCTGAAATGCACATTTCACCATAAATTGTCTTCATTCTTGCATGAATGTTTGCAGCAGAACATCCCTCAGCTGCCAAAAACTCGATAACAGAGCGCTGTTTGATGAGAAGGTCATTGGAAGTCGCCATTGTCTCATAAACATGGCTACCAAATCATGTGTTGCGCGTCACTGCATTATGAGCACGAATGACGTCACACAAACTTGTTGTTATAGCTAAGTCTAGAAAAATGGTTCGAGAGTATATGTATGAAATTTTAGGTCGATGTGACGAAAATTGACCTAGTTATTAGCAAACGGAACTTAATTATCAGCCTGCCCTCGTATTATAAGCTTAATTTCTGCACTTTTTTTATTCGGTCAATATCTACATGTTAGAGAATCTATACTCTATCTAGGCTAAAACTTTTTATGTTGAATCAAAAATGGAGATTGAATTTTATATAAATTATTTTCATTATTCAAAATTCAGATCAAAATCCATCCTCGACTGCCTGTTTTATTGGCTCTTACAAGAGATTGTTTCACAGCCATTGCAAAAGTAAAATTTAATTCATTATTATGTATGCAATAATTATCTTTACGGAAAGCTAAGCTCTATATAGTTTATAAAACAATTATGAGTGAGCTATAATATATTCAATATTGAGTTCTGTTGAATGGGTTTTCTCTCTCAGATCAAGTATATAGAACCATTGAAAACGCCCGGCACATCTCTCTTCTCTACGCCACTATACATTTTACTGCCATCTGACGTAATACACGAAGAGTGGAAAGAAATGTTCGAGTAATATTGGCACCAACCATTTTCTTCCTAATTTTTTTCCAAAAAATATTTTGAGGTTCAGGAAGTATTCCTACAAATGAGTTGATTAAAAGGATGATGGAATAATACAGAAGAAAGTATCCCTTTCTTATCTCCTAAAATAGTTTAGTGCTGAAAAAAAATCATAAGAGATACAACCAATTTTAAGAAGTTAAAAACTTTTCGATCTCTTAATATATAAAGAGATATTAATAATAAAATCAAGAAATAACTAAAAATTGCATTTTTCCCACTGGAAATTTTATATCCCACACGTTAATCTATTATCTTTGAATAAAGATATAAATGTCTTCAGTGTTTGTCTAATATCAACTAAGCCATTCAACCTCCGCCATGGGTGAACCAAGCAAGCAGATCAATCTGAAGATTTTAACTTCGGTCAGTCTAATGTCTAGTGAGCTGATCAAGCTCTCGATGAGGTTGAGTGGACAGTGTTGAAGGAGCTTGTAAACAGACGAAGATCTTAACGACCATCATTTGTCCTAGAGTCGGGACAACATTGTTATAAGAGAAAAAAATACTTACTTATTCATGTCAATACGAGTGTGCGCATTTGCTAGTTTGCTTTCATTTCCCAAGTTTTGGGTTCACACCAACTTTATGAAATTATAAAAATGAAATAAAATAATTAAGAAAACAAAGTATGATTCACTTCGGCATCAACTATCCAGATTGGGTCAAGAGAGCAAACAGATTTTCCCATTATCTGAGAGGCACTCTTTAGACAAAAGAACTACCAGTAATTTAAAATGGATGCAGGGTTCTTTAGAGAAAATCTACGAGTATAACAAAAAACTCGTTGAAATAAAAAAATAAAGTTTCCAAAAGTCTGTGGCCGTCGTGCCTTAAGCACAAAAAACTCTTAATGAAAATAGAGAAAACCAGAACCTAACCAAGATACAACCCGCACGGAAACTAAAACTGCTATAGATGAATTAGAACTTAACAAATGATATATGGATAGAAAATATTTTTTTTATAGAACGTAAGAAAAAAGAATCACTTAGCATGAAACAGAGCACAAAAGTAGCAATAATAGTTGTGGTTTTTTTTTATATCAAAACCTTTCGGATTATCTTCTAGACCTCTGAGTTCAATACCAAAGGACCTAATGACATCAAACATACCATGGTAGCCAAGAGAGCTGACAGTAGTGGACAGTTTAAAAAAATCATGGCTGTGAACAACCCAAATCAAAACAAACCATATTAGGCTCATTTTAACCTTTCTTTTATTACTTGGCATCAAACCTGTGGAAAGACCACAAAGGCCATTATACCGAGATTTGTTTCTGTATTTCAATATTTCTCAAATATCCTTATAGAATGTAAGGGAAACAATAAGTAATTTTCGCAGGTCTCTTTCAATCATCCAATATTTTTTAAAGCTTCAACACGTCTGGAATTTGATGTGAATGCAATTCTTTGACATAAAAAAATACATGCGAAATAATGTGCTCTATTGCTTATATCACCTTCACTTTCTGGGATCATCTCTGGTTGTCTTCTTTCCTGCCTCTGTTACTACCTTATTCTCTGCCTTTCCATTTATTTCTATCTGTTTTTTTTTTGTTTCATTTGTCGCTTTGCTCTCTCTCTCTCTCTCTCTCTCTCTCTCTCTCTCTCTCTCTCTCTCTCTCTCTCTCTCTCTCTCTCTCTCTCTGTGTCTCTCTCTCTGTCTCTGTCTCTCTCTCTCTCTTTCTGCTTCACACATACTGGTTCTCTGTTTAAGTTTTTATTTTTTTACACTTTCAGGAATTCTGATCTAAAAGTTTTGTTCTTATTCAACATACAATAAAGCCCGCAGGCAGCTCCCAGCCAATGGTATCCTATCAACCCTTCAATCCACTGGACTCAATCGAGTGGATTCAACCAGCACCTCAGGACAGACGCCCAGAACTGTGACTATGACTAACGGGCTTGGCTGGGATGAGTCGGCTTCACGAGCCTGTAGACCTGAAGATCAGTAGACTAATCCAGTACTAGCATCCACTGCTTTTGGCTCTGGTTTGATGGAATTAATTGAACCATAAAAAAGGGGGAAAGTGACAAAATAATTTGGTATGGAGCTGCTTTCTTTAAATTTTGAATGAATAAGAATTGGCAACTGCAGTCAAAGTGTAGTCTTTTGGGGTGTGTTTTGAGAAACAGGAAACGGAAGAAAATCTTCTTACTGCTTCAAAGGACTAAACACAAGATGTGTTTCCAGATCAGCAGAGGATTAAAAGTAGCTATCAATAACAATTGGTTTAGACTTCGGCCTCGCGTTTTCTGTCAAGCAGAACAAGTGGATCGGATCTGTTCTTAGCATGGCAGCCCTGGGAGTAAACAAGGCTAAGAAGCTAAGACAGAACACAGTTACAAAAGGCATGTGCCTTAAAAGCTGATGTACCATTTCATAATCGCTACTCATGCCAAAAGATTTCTCTCATCTACATTCAGCTCTATAGACCTGTTTTTCTTGTAATTCTAAATATGATATTCTCGGAAAATTGAGTGAAACATTATGTTTTTTTAAGGTGTTAATTGGTCCCGAGCCAAGATGAACAAGTTTTCAAGCTCTTTTAATCTAGGTGAAAGTGAGACTGTTGACTTCCAGCACGCCGCCAACACTGGCATCTCGAAGGAGAAGTCAACTTGGCCAAGCGTAAACTAGTAAAAGGGCGGGCCAAGATTCTGATGATTTTTTTTTTAATTTTGTTTTGTTTTGTTTTCAACCCCATCCATTGTTAGAACTAGAAGGCTATCACCTATTGCCGGAAATGGTAACTGCTTGAACCTGCCCATTCGGGATATTGGTTAGTACCAGCAGGCACCATTTACCCAGGCACCATTTACCCTTAAGTTTAGTCTAATCTATGATATGCGAGGATAGGAAAGAGTGAAATTAATTTCAGTCTCACACAAAAATCACCAGTTGCCCAGCAATAGCAGCGGGACCAGCTTTTTAGAATAAACTATGGCTGTAAAGGCAAACTGTCCATTATTGCTAGGAACCAATCAATGATAAATCTACAAGCTGATCTTTTATCAAACAGTCTGGAATTGAAATGATCCAAATATTGATCTGTCTGAAGATAACTCTAAAACCAGCCGACTGGTGGATTGTGTGCAGTGCGCCCCTGTGTGAACCGGCTGGCCACTAATCCCGTGGCTCGGCCCGTATTGATTATCGTTCTTGCTTCACACAGGAATTAATTAATTACTCGAGGAACAGTAATCAGGGCCTCTTAGCACAACGATAACAAATATTGCTTTAAGCCGCTCGTTATACCGTGGTGAAAAATAAAATAAAAAAAAAAACACGACCAAAAATATCGGTATGCATTTTATCATGTTGCAGAGGACAAGGTGCGTTACTCGAGTCGGATAAGTGGAGCGTGAGATGAAAAGGTTGATAATATAGATCTCTTTCTTTCTATCTCTGTCTGTCTATCTTCTGTCTGTCTCTATCTCTCTGCCTGTATCTCTGTCTTTTTGTCTCTCTCTGTGTTTGTGTCTCTGTCTCTATCTATCTGTCTGTCTGTCTGCCTGTCTCTCTCTCTCTCTCTCTCTCTCTCTCTCTCTCTCTCTCTCTCTCTCTCTCTCTCTCTCTCTCTCTCCCCTGCCTATATATGTGTATTAAAGAAAAAAACATGTTTTTTATATAATTATGTTTACATAATAACAATGATTTGTTTTAAAAGCGTAATCTTCTTTGAAAATTGTAAAACTCTGAGAATAGTCCTTTAAATGTTATTTGGTTCATCATAAAAATTTGGCACAACATTTTGATAAATTAATTACGATAAAAATATAATGAACTTTCAAGAGCATTTATTATCCTCAATCCTTAACTTTTCTTCAATTTTTTCCTTTTTTTTTATACCACGTTAGACACTGATCTCGATAGATTAAGACTCAGTAAACTTCATCGCTAAAAACTGAGCGGTTTTGGAGGGAATAGCGGCGAGAGAAGTCGAAGCTGCCTTTGATAATATAGATGTACATATACACAGATACACACACACACACACAAACATATATATGTATATATATATATATATATATATATATACATATGTGTGTGTGTGTGTGTGTGTGAAAGATGAATGAAAAAAAGTGATGGATGTGATAATAAGAGAAAGAAGAGGAAGAACCCAAGAAGGGAAGAAAGCAAAAAGGTAACAAAAGAGAAGGAAAAAGAGAGATATTGAGAGGAAAATAAAAGGATAGAGACAGAGAGAAAGATAGAGAGGTAAAATGAGAAGAGAGAGGAACATCAACATAAAATAGATAGACAGAGAGAGAGAGAGAGAGAGAGAGAGAGAGAGAGAGAGAGAGAGAGAGAGAGAGAGAGAGAGAGAGAGAGAGAGAGAGAGAGAGAGAGAGAGAGAGAGAGAGAGAGAGAGAGAGAGAGATAGGCTATTTCCGTCCTTGTTTCAAGCTTGAACCCCATTGTTTTGATTGGATCAGTTTAAAGTCCCACTACTTCAGTTTCTCTTTAATGACAACCATGCCATGTAGCATGTTGTTAAGATCGCAGGGTTTGATTGATTAAATCAATCAATAAAGATATCAAACCTTGAACCACTCTGATATTCTCATTACCTGCGACCAACATGGCTGCTGAGCCGGAATGTGGGCAGGAAGGCCATGCCTTCATACTCCACAATCTCCACCTTACTGAGAGCCCTTCACTCGTTGTTGTTTACCTCCAGACACAGAGTAAGATGGAGGGGAAGATCCTCTACAGCGTCAAGGCTATCCTTTACTGACTCTCAACACATTGCGAAATCTCGGAAAATCTTGACAAAATCTCGTCTGTGAGAAGATTGATATTCATATCCGCTGGTTGAAATATGACAACCGCGAGAATGCACGGAAATCACACAGTTGTAACAGAATTTTTTCATATAAACCTATTTTTCTCTGACAGTAACAAAAACCATATATTTCTCTAAGACTGAATTAAGAAAGCTTGTCTTATCAAATATCAAATTTCTCTAATTTATTCTTACTTTACAAATGCATTATTTCGATCACTATTGCCTGAAGACTTTGTGAGTAGTTATTTAATAATAATTCTCAATAAAGAAAAAAATGAGACGGGGGGAAGCTACGTTGCAACTTTCGTCGACTTAAAAAAAAACCTCCACCATAAACTGAATGCAATGGTCTCATTGTAGAATGTCTATTAGAAAACTTGCCATTCTAAAACAAATCCAGAGTATGGAATCTTCAAACATGTGACGAAAAGCAGTAGCGTCTTAGCTCTCATCTCTGATACATAGCTCGGATTTCGAAACCTGCAGCACGGGAGGCAAGTAAACTCTCTTAACTAACCTCTTAACTTTAATTTGTTATTTCTCGTCCTTGCCGCAGGGCTACTCACTAAAGCCTCCCTGTCGCAAATTTTGAAAGAATGCTCAAAGTGCAGTCTCAGTATTCCTTTAAGAACGGCCTTGTGTAAAAAAAAAACAACAAAAAAACTTGCGGATCCTCGGCCTAGAACTAGTTTTTAAAAAATGACACCGATAAGATGTAGAGCAGAGCCAAAACTAGGAGATACATCTGGTTGAAGGGTACTTGTAGTTATGTAAGCTATCTCCAGTTTAAGAACTGTCTACAGGACTGCGATATGTGCCTGGTACCGAGAGTCCAAGTGTTAGCGCCTGGCAGGGCAATCAGTGAAGGCTCTATCTCGGGAAGAATTAAACCGAGAACAAACACCTACACTTTAGAATCAGTAACACTAGAACAATATGGTGGGTAGATCTGGATCAATTGCTGGCACACCTGAGGACAGACGTAATCCGATAATCCCACTGGAACGGTGGCAAGGAGGCCCGGCTTGTTCTGGGTTAGGTATGTGCAATATGATTCTTCTCTGTTTACATGGCTGTTCTACATCATCTGTCCTACAAGCCGAATCTTTTGTTGTAGTCAGTTCCAGAGAGAGAGAGAGAGAGAGAGAGAGAGAGAGAGAGAGAGAGAGAGAGAGAGAGAGAGAGAGAGAGAGAGAGAGAGAGAGAGAGAGAGACAGACAGACAGACAGACAGACAGACAGACAAACAGACAGAGGTAGAGAGATAACGATCTAGAAACTCTAATAAATGCTTAGAAGTAGCAAATTTGGGAGTAGTAGTCGCAGCAGTAAATTTTATAATTAGCACCAGAAGTTACAGTGATGTTAGTAGTAATAGTAGTAGTAGTAGTTGTGGTGATGGGGGTACATATAGTAATTGTAATAGTAGTAGTAGTAGTAGTAGTAGTAGTAGTAGTAGTAGTAGTAGTAGTAGTAGTAGTAGTAGTAGTAGTAGTAGTAGTAGTAGTAGTAGTAGTAGTAGATGTTGTGGGCTTTTGGCATTGATAAACAGAGACAAGATTATTATTGATCTTCTTTCGGACTTGGCAAATTCGGGCTTTTCGTTGAACAAGCTAGAGCAAGCTATGCTGGAGATAACAGGCATTTTAACACTTAAATACAATCTACTGTTTTCAACCAAAATAGTTCAGCTTATTGAATCAAAGCAGGTGGTTTCATATTTAAATTCTAGAGTGATAGGACTTCGTAAATGCATAAATTAAAGCCTAAACTAATATGATGGTTCATTGTTAAGCACGATAGGAGAAAATAGAGTTCAATCAACATATTATTATCATTTCTAGTTCTGAATATCTAAGTTCAAATTCATGTCTTTGGTAGCACTAATTAGCCCGGAAACTGTTAGTTATTCCCCTTTGATGTCTGATTAAAGAAATCGAAGAGTTTGTCTCCCCTCGCTTCGCAGTGAGGTCTGGAGCAGATACATGCCGAGATCTCTCTTCAAGTTGAGGATTTTAGAGATAACATTGTCACGTCAACTCTTGAAAGTGTAAGTTTATATCTGGGGAAATATAGCTGGCGAAAGGTGGAAGAGAAAGAGAAGTAGGCCAGCACAATACAAACTGGCAGTGTAAAATATTTTATACTTTTTTTTTTCAAGAACAATATAGCATGACAAAAAAGTGAGACATGCTTTGGAATTCACCAAGTCAAAAAGAAAAAAAAATTGTAAAAAGGTCGATTTAAGAGAGAAATATTGAGACATGAAAGCACAACTTGATAATTAGACTGATTAGATAAGCGACTAACAATAATCTGATTTTTTTGCAGTGACATATATTACAAAGGGTTATATAAACTGAAAGTTCAAGAAAAGCTTTCGCAAAATTTCTGGCCCATAGAAACTACTTATCAAAGATAATTATTTAGCAATCGGTATCTTATATAGGCTAATGAAAAAAAAATTATAAACTTCAAAGACTCACAGCTGTAATGAGGGTAACCAGCTGGGCCTCTTGTTGCTGCCGTGTGTCCTCTGCACTTCAGGTAAAGTCCAGTAGTAACAAAAAACTCTTCACTGTCCTCTAGATCAGTGTCAACAGTGTCACGAAATCTTTCACAGAGCAATTGTCAGTTGAGAATCCTGAGACTTCTGGCTGTATCTACAAGACTGACACTTTCAGCCTCTCAGTATTGTAATTCATCCAAACCCCAATAGATACATACGAGTTTCAGGCGTCCTTAGCTTGTCACATAACAAGCAAAAAAAAATCTGAATTTAGTCTTTCCTCCTGACCTCTCTCTACTTTCTGTTACTATCAATCTGAATCTTCTGTTTACTCTTATCCTTCTCTCTACCTCCTGCCCCCCCCCTCCCCCCCCCCACACACACCCACCCTCCAAATTAATCCCCAATGTTTTGTGTAAACTAGACAGACTGTAACAAACCAGGCTGCTAACCCCTTCCCAGCCCTAAAAACTCCCTATGTCTTTGCATTCACATTGTCTTGTCCTCTCCACCCCAAGCCCTCGAAAATCTCCCCACGTGATCCTGTCTGTAGGTGATCCCTCAATCCCCCTGGAATTCCACTACAAGGCAAGAAGACATAGAGGGAACCCATACCAACCCATGCCCTCCCTCTGGAAGATTCGTCTCTCCCTCTCTGGTCACGGCCCCGTTAAACCATCACAGCTGATTAAGCCTGCTTGACCGCGAGGCGGCAGATTTACAGCTCTTACAATGAACAAAATAACCTTGTCCTAACTGTGACGCCACTTTTATTGAACTAACCAGCTCCACAACCTCCACGGTAAGTCCCGCAAAGCTCATCTAAACAATGTAACCTATATTTATCTTAATAGCAATCATAAGCAACCAGAGGGAAATGTTTGGGCATTCAGTCACTGGTCCCTAACACATTATTCCTTAGTCCACCAGCGTGGCTCTGTTCACCCGTCCAAATAGAATTCAGGGCAATCATGAATTAAACGGTAAATCAAAACTGCATACTACATAATTCTGCCACTCCTTTCTCGGAATATAAAGCTATACTTTCAGCAACTTATTAAGTGTATCAGAACGTTATCCTACGAGGTATCGCAATTCAAGAAGATTGCAAACGTTTTTGATCAGTACATTGTAGAAAGGCATAACTCAAGCACTGACTTGCATTCTCGATGATTGTTGATATCAAATTTTAAAAGAGATTTTTCAAGATCCCACTTGAAAATAAAGATTACAGATCAATTACAGTTCACCCAAGTATAATTGTTTGACTAAACTATTGACAGAACTGATATTCTATCCTGTAAAAAGCATCAGTCCCATAATTTGTCTCCAAAAAGGAATCAACTTTCTACCTCAACAATAAATTGATTCAGAAGGACATTATGGGCAATGATTGAGAGGGTTGTGAAAGTTCATTCTTTATTTTCTTCTTTTCTTGGAGGATGGTGGGACTGGAGTATTGTTGCGAGCGATTCGGAATTTCTTTGTAAATAATACCTGGGAAGACTATTGCTAAAAAGAATTTGGGGATCTTTTGTTAAAGATAGCTTGGAATATAATTCTGTTAAGATTGTCAGGATAGACTCTTGTTCAGAATATTTCGAAACTTTTTTTTGTTGAGAGCGAGTGGTAGGGTTTTGCTCATATCATTTAAAAGAAAATAAAAAAAATACTTATCAAAACTGTCTCTAAAGAATTTATTGGGAATAATATTGTGGCATTTTTCCTTGAATGAAGAGACATCTGCATTTCTTTTCACTATGTCCAAAAGTTTCCGAGTTCTGAAAACTTTGGTTCAAAAGTCGGTAATGGCCTTAGCTTCGTCCCATCTTAGTGGGATTTTAAACTACCAAATGTTGCGAACTGGTAGAGAGCTAATACACACAACAAAATATATTGCCATCAGACACCTGTTTGTTGCTATGTTTGCTGACAGAGTTCATACAATCTCAACCTGTGACCTGTGACCTTAACTGTTAAATCTCACGTCTTATATCCGTTGAAAAAGAAATTAATATTCATTTCATTTCTTCATTTAATTTGTCACAAACAACAATGAATCTGTGTGGTAACACCCTCGGTAAAACATTAACAAAAAATGAGGAACGTGAAATGTTTGGTCGGTAAAACCTTTTATCAACTGAGGTTAATTTTAGGATATGAAATACTGGCAGTTATCCAAAGCTGCTAAAAAACCACCTAAAGTACGCCAAAACTATCAGCACCTGATCAATGGATCCAAGCCACACTGCAGCCTTTAGTTGCCTCATGATATTTCTGCAGTAATTGAAGTTCTTATTAACCCACGTGATTAACGCTCCAAAAAGATCAACGCATCTGGTCAAGTCGCGTTCACGAGTTAACACACCTTGTCGGAATATAACGTTACATCGAGAACATTGAAATAGTTCATCACAAAAGTTTACTTCACGTTTTGATTTCTGACAAAAATGAAAACCAACCTTGGCTCATTGCAATATTTTCTTTAACCAAATACTCAGATGAGGCCAAGGATATGAGAATTTGTAATTCTGTATCTAACATTGACAGTATCCAATCTATCATATACCTTTAGCTCACAATGTAACAAAGTTGCCTTCTACTGTTCTACCTTAGGACACAAGTCATTGAAACATTAACCTCGAGCCAGTATCTAGTATCCAGTTAGACTAAGAGGAGGTTGCTCAAGTCTTTCACAGGTACTAAAAAGACATTCAAGGGGACACCCATAATTCTGTTTGTTCTTTTCCCTACCCCTCCTATTCAGTTTTCTTCACTCCATAAAGAAGTTCATTACTTCATTAGTCCGTGCGCTTGATGGTTCCTGTGACAAGTGCTGTGACTGGGTCAAGGGAAGAAGTAAACTCGGAGTAATCCCCCCTACAATAGATATTGATCTTGGCACTTGACATGGCTGCTACAGCTGTTGACTTTAGTTCTGCTGAAACACTGGGCTCGACCGTTGGTTCTCTCCTCCGCCCATCCTGGAGTTCTTTCGCGCCATAACTTTGACCTGTTCAGAATGAGGACTTCCTGCTATTTTTCTTTAATTCCCAAACGCTCTCTCACATTAATTTTTCTCTCCGATCTCTATCTTTTAACCTCCCCCCCCCCCTCTCTCTCTCTCTCTCTCTCTCTCTCTCTCTCTCTTGTATATATTCTTTAAATGTGTGTCTTAAGTTTCCCTTACTATATTTATTTCTTGCTGTAAACTTTTGTCTTCATATATGCAATCAAATTACTTTATCTCTCCCTTACAATTTACTTGCAATTTACAAAAATGGAAGTCATACTGTTCTTTGGCGTATGACCTTGATGCAAAGAAATGGTTTAATGTTATCAGCATCCACTTCTTGGAATTTTAGTTATAATTTCTACTTTTGTGTTGCCAAAAGCTAAAGACTATATGAACGTAAATAAGACGAAAATTTTATAAAGATTGCCAAATTGAATTCCTTTTTCAATTTCATATAAAACCTCAAACGCACTATGCCGCGAAAAGTTTAGAATTATTACATCAGTAAATAAGAGAAAACCTGCAGTTTTCTATAGATTGATCGCACAACACCGGACGAGTCGCTGGTCTCTAAAGTTTAAATGATAAGAGAAGCGTGATAGTTGGTGGAAATAAGCAGGTAGCAAACACCAGAATCGACATCAGTACCAGGCTGTCTTCGGTGTACACCCTCGTCTAGACAAGACTCATACAAGATGCTCTCCCCCTCACAGCCTAACTGATGCTACTCACTGAGTGCAGAGACTAGAGACAAAATATGCTTTATTTAGTTTTGATTCTGAGGATAAAACTGAAGATGGCAGGTGAAAGCCGAGAGGAGCAAGTCTTGCAGACCTTACGGTCTCATCCGGTCTGACGACCATCTAGCCTGCTGAACCAACTGACATGTGAGTCACCAGCCGCTGCAGGTCTGGAGATACTGACCACATGGGAGCCTCACGTGAGGGCTGTTCAGCCGCTCCTTAACTGCTAACAGCAGAAAAGATGGAGGTTGGCCGCAACAGTTTCCAGTGTTGATGACGACTTCACACGGATAATACAGGAAGCAACTGACCAAGAGGACCAGCACATTCATAGGCCATGAGATGGGCAGAGAAGCAAAAAATAGATCTATAGTTTTATCATTAACATTTTTTAAATTGAAGATTTTACTTTTTATTGACTGCATCATGACTGTTTCAATATTCTGTGGATGTTTGTTACTGATTTATAAGATCAAGTACTTGTTGCCCTCAGGCCACAAGGTTTACAAAAGAACAAGAAAAGCTCTTGACACTAAGTAGTGCGAACCAAAAGACATCTTTTGACCCACCAGTTATAGACTTTACCAACGAATTACGACAAAACTGTTCATTACTTTTTGAACATAACTTGGGGAATTTCGTCGTCAGCTGTTTCATGAATAACGCTGACATTTTATTTATCACGATGTTCGATATAGTTTCAGAAAATTAGCATTCTGATAAATCAAAAGGATGCATGAAATGTATTTGTCGGAATATAGCACTGATAGGCATTTCAATATATGTTCCACGGAGATGTAAACTCTACACGTCATTTCTAAAAAAGAACCGCTCGTAAATAATGTTACCAGTATTTTCAATGGGTTCTCCACCAAGCGTTAGACAAATATAGTTTTACACAATATGCATCTCACATTTCTCATATTGCTTTTTGTTTCTATCGATGGAAACGTGCGTAATCTATGTTAAAATCGCTACAGTATTCAGTGAACTGAAAATTACAGTTTCATATTTTTCTTCCTCCTTCTCTTCTCTCTCTCTCTCTGTTTGTCTGTCTGTCTGTCTGTCTGTCTGTCTGTCTGTCTCTCTCTCTCTGTCTCTCTCTCTCTCTCTCTCTCTCTCTCTCTCTCTCTCTCTCTCTCTCTCTCTCTCTCTCTCTCTCCTTTATCTTTCTCTCTCTCCTATCGCCTCATACACAGCATGATTCAGTTCCCTTCTCTCTCTTTAACTCATTCTCACCCTGGCTCGAGTGGTAACTTAGGTGCAAGATTTCGAGTTATTCTTGAAGAAAACTTAGGGTCTAGACAATTTTCATTCAGGTCGAAGAGTTCTAAGAACACATGATCAATCAATTTTATCCATAATAAGAGCTAGCACTCGATATTTCACACGAAAAGATCATTTTTCGAAATACATTTTTTCAAAATGTGGAAATAAACGTCGTGTCCATTTGAAACAAGCATGATTGCCCATTGAAATGAACAGGTGGGAAAGACAATTAATTAAAGAAATGCAAACTTCACAAAAATAAAACTTATATCCTCCAGAGCTTTGCATCTGCACAGAAGAAAAGCAAACTTCACAAAAATAAAACTTATATCCTCCAGAGCTTTGCATCTGCACAGAAGAAATGCAAACTTCACAAAAATAAAACTTATATCCTCCAGAGCTTTGCATCTGCACAGAAGAAATGCAAACTTCACAAAAATAAAACTTATATCCTCCAGAGCTTTGCATCTGCACAGAAGAAAAGCAAACTTTACAACAATGAAGAAAACTGATGGGGAAGACAACTACAATAAAGAAAAGCCAATTATTACAAGAAAAACAGGTTTATCTCCTCCAGACCTTCTCACACTACAGTTTTAAAATATATAGAAAGTTGAGCCTTTGGAATTCTTCTCACGTTGTCATGAAGGCAATTTGAACCTTCAAGAGCATTTTTAGCCTAAATCCATAACATTTTTAAAATATTTTTGTACCGCTGGAATTATGACCCTGACAGAGCAAAATGAAAAATAAAAAAAAAAGTTTATCACTGTACACTGAGTGTTTTTGGAGGAGTTAGAAATCGAAGTTGCCTTTCATAATATAGACACAATTAATGATATTATATTAAGACATTAGCAGATTTTTAGGTTTTAAGTAAAACAGTAGTTCTAGATTGTTTAACGTCCTCTAAGTCTCTCTAAGAGTTGCAATCTACGAGCCCAAGAATCACGATTAAGCTTTTCTTAAATTGAATTTTATCTTCATCACACACGCAATCGTAGCCTATGATAGAGATACACAAAACACTTGAAGCCAATTTCTTGTTTCTAAAAGCTTGAAACCGGACATGAATCTGAGAGACGAGTACGGTAGAAGGAGAATCTTGGTGTCAGAAATTTTCACTTCGTCATTCGCAGGTTTAATAAATTGTATTTTTTTCGAGGTAGCCCAATGTGAATAAAGCTGACATAATACTCTGACTTATTGATAAGTCAATAATAGGATATTGCTAATTAATTCTACCTTGTGAAATAAGGAAAGACATATTCATACACATGATTATGGAACATAGAAAGATAAATTAGCTAAGGTCTGGGTTTATAATGCGAACAGATAAATAACGCCCATATACATAAATAGATAGATGATAAAAATGTATACTAAAAAATCTTCAACGTCAGATAAATGGTAACGATAATTTACTTTTCACAACTGATGAAGTGACAACATAATGCTGAAGAGTTTGCAACTATTTCATTAACAAAGAATTTAACAAGCCTAGAATTCAGCCTTCTAGAACCAGAAGACAAGCCGAAACTCTTCAGTTGAGATGTTTGCTCACTACTCTTTTGTCACTATATAAATTTCGTGAATGTTCTTCACAAATAGAGAGCGCAGATGTAGGATTAAGGAAATGCAGAGATTTCAGAGAAACTGGGGAAATCATATTAAAAGCAAAATATTTTTTTATCATTGTAATCTTTCCAGAGATCGGTACCTGTAAAGATAATCCATTTCTTTGAAAATAGAATAAAAAAAAAAGGTAATAAGGAAGTCGCAGGTCTTGCCTTGTCAGCAGCCTAGATCAAAGGCGCCGAAACTAACACGTCTCCTCGGTGTGTCAAAAAACGCATCTTGTAAAGTAAAAATGGAGTGATCATGTAAAAAAATTTTAAATGAAAGCATGAACTATCTCAATGATTTCCAATAAAAATCGGCAATCTATATCTCGATTCACAATAATCTAAGAGATAGTTGAGTCGCTGACTAGCGTTGAGGTCAAATTTATGCTTCCAGCTAGCAAAGATTTGTCTCAGCGGGAGGTAACCTGATTTATATCTCTCTAACGGAATGTTGAGTTTCCAAAGCGGTGAATTATCTCCCTGCATTCGTTTCAAGTAAAGACTATCGAGGCAAAGAACAAAAATGTTTTTGAGATGTTCGAAAGGAAAAAAATAATCGAAGAAATGGATATTAAGGTGAATAAATAGAAAATTATACAAATAGATGGATAGACAGAAAGAAAGAAAGGTAGACAGGAATAGTCACAAAGAGAGATACGCATTTATTGAGAGGCATTCGATTTTGCATTAAGGAAAATGTTTCTGGTTTAAGAAAAAGTTTTGATTTCAAATGCAAGTTCCATCCACCAAAACTGAAACATTGGATTTCAGATGTGCACACTATATCACAACAGTATCGTGAGATTTGGAGTTTATAGATACCTTATGCGGAGTCAGGTTACTTTAAAAAACGTCTTTAATGAAAGGAGACAACATTTAATTTATTCTATAAAAATTATGAGTAGATTCTTTGTGGGTACTGAAAGAGGAATTATAGTAACTTTTGTTGATTCTGACTGCCAAACACCTCCAAAATTCAACAAAATTTGCAGACCGAAGAGGTTTGCAAATTACCGTAAGTCTTAGAATAGACTGCCAAGTGAGGGTTTTTTACTTTTGTTTTATAAACGTAGTCATGGCAACACTGAAAGCTTGTGAAAATCAGCTTTAAAATAAATAACACATTATAGTTGATTGGCGCATCCGATCCATGGAGTTTATATACACATAGAGTCCGCAACCTCTGCATCTCATTACCTGGGAACCCATGTAATTCAGGACAAGGTGCAGATTGTAGGGCTAATCGTTTTCATGAGTAACGGCTATTGATAGAAGTTGCATTCATAACAAATTCTCAATAAAAAGGATCTTTCAAAAAAGGGAGTTCCACAACAAAGCATGCCCATAACGATATTTTATTTTCGGTGGGTCTATCGCGGCATCGAAGATGTGATACTGACAGCATGCAGGATTCTCCCCCTCTTTCTGAAATCTCTCTCTAGGCTCAGATCTAGATGTAACTCTAGACTCTTCATTTCGTTTCGAAACAGGGCTATCTTTAAAAAAAAGATAGAACCTTTCGATATGAATCCATACGATAACAACGTAGGATGTTCTCAGGATGCCTTTTCTCTAAAAAGAATCAGATATTTCTAGGCCATTTTGATGATAGTAGAATACAAATGCAGAAGTGCTCCTGGTATGGTGTACATTCCTTTCAACATGGATGCCTATTACATGCCGGTAGTAGGGTGGATAAGAATCATTTAGCGCATATCACTCAATTCAAGTGCCTTTTTCTCAAAGAAACTTTTTACTGATTTTCAGAAATCCAGAAGTCAATCAAAGGTTATCAATATTCCCACAAACCATATTAATTTTAGAAGAATCTTTTTAAGATGTCGAATGAATCGACTCATGGTTAGAATTATAACAATAAAATATAGACAGACGTTGCATCCCAACTAGCTAGGTATGTAGATTAGATGTGCAACCCCGAGCAGTCGTTGTGGGTGGAGGTGTCATGGGCAGACGGTTCAGCCAAAAAAAAAAAAGTTTTGGCATATAAAGATTTAACATAGACAGATGACGATAAACAAAGGCAAACAAAATAAAGAAAGAGAGGAGATGAGATGTAAACTTACTCCGTTCGAGTCTGTGACATGGAGAAAAACTGCTGCGTATCGTGTCTGGTCGGTCCCAACACAGGGAATCTCTTAGGCTGACAAACGACACCGAAGCTTGGACGGTCTTCTGGCTCAGTTCTGCTGCCACGTCTGCCACTGCTGGCGCTGTTTTGGTGAAGACTGGCCTCCCCTTTGTTTATCCCAGCCGCACGATGATTCTGGCCAAAGAAGGTCATCTCGATGACGCAGCTTCCGGTAAGCCTGGCCATCATGTCTCGGATGCCTTGCTTGCGTCCCTTGTGGCAGAAGTCTGATTTGGAGCGCGCGAGTTTTTCACTGGTGGTTGCTCTGTTGGGAGTAGATCTCGGCGCCATCGTTTTGGGGGCAGACTACCGAGTGTTTGAAGTTCTGCCGATAATTTTCCTGTTTTGAAAGACTTCTGTGGAAGATATAGGAGATCGTGAAAAGAAATGTAAACCTGAAACGTTGAAAATTGCTCTGTCTTTATTAAATATGTACTATCCCAAATTGATATGTTTATGATACCAAACAATTCAAAATATTAAGTAAAAAATATAATTAGCTGTGTAAGTAAGTCTCAACACACAAATCAATATACTGGGACATACGTAGAGACCCAACACGAGGCAAAACGTATCGCAATTTATTATTTAGGATTGAACTCTTGTCCTGAAATTTTAATACAGTCCAACTATCTGGTGCGGTCGGTCAGTCAGAATAAACAAGTACTTAGGTTGTCATTCTATGATCACTGCAATGGAAAGCTCTCCATGATGGTCCAGATCCGACTGATTGTAAATCGAAGCTTTACTGAACTGCCATTTCATGTGAAATGGAGTAGCGTCCCTTTATAGTATTCATTGATATGAAACTGTTGCAAAAAAAAAAAATAAATAAATAAAGATTGTGCAGGTGTTCTTATTACATGAAATAATGGCCGCGTGCAGTGTAGTGAATCAGAGACCAACTTCAAATCTATTAATAGCATAATAAATGACGTAGTTTAGAACATTTACTGACTCTCTTACGATAAAACCGGAGTAAAACAGCCCCTACTAGTCCGAGGCTCGTGTCTACACACATTTCTAGAAAGCTGTTAGCCGTTTTGAAAGTAAAGAGGAAATACAGGTATTAAAATAATACGATCGTATTGCAGATCGAACGAAATCTACTTTTAACTCTTTGTTGGAATCTTTCAGAAAAGAAAACAATTAATTCTATATATTTATGAAGTAAGCATTGTTCAGAACGTAAAAAAAATATATATTAAGAGTTTAAGAAGATTAGAACAACTCACTGAGTCATGCTGCTTATTGTAGAAAGACTTTTATTACCAAATCCATTGCAGAAATGAAAAAAAAATGTTCGATCTAACACTAGTGTGTCACTATAATTTTACACAACACAGTCACTCAGTACGTTTTGACGAGCAGCCGCTTGAAATTACCATGTAGAGTGCACTAAGGATAGGTCCTTTGAAAACAGAGTCGGCGCAATAAATGAACACAAAGTTATTTGTGATAAGCATGGTAAAGCTATCAATTTCACATCAGCGCTAGTGATACAAGAAATTATCCCATTCTCTATCTATTGTTCGGAATCGTTTTGGAAAACAGAATGAATTAGACCTACTATGTTAGCATATGCGATGAGCTTTCCTTTTTTTCCTTAAAAAAAATTAATTATTAAGGACTGAATTGTGCAGTATGCAAATGAATGAAATTAATGCTAACGTAGATTAGGTAATATTTAATTTTATTCCCAAAGCTTGAGAGGGGATATCTCTAACATTTGGACCAGCAGCTTGTGTAATAAGGCATAGTTTCTAACATTTATTCATCTTTGAAACCACCAAAGTATTAAGTTTTTGTTTTTCAATAATAACTATCGAGACAATCATTCAAAACATGTATCAAGCCGCAAGAGAGAGAGAGAGAGAGAGAGAGAGAGAGAGAGAGAGAGAGAGAGAGAGAGAGAGATAAGGGGAGAGGGAGAGAGAGAGAGAAAGAGAGAGATAAGGGGAGAGGGAGAGAGAGAGACGGAGAGTGAGAGAGTGTCCGAATTTTTCAAATACATCCATTTCCAATGTTATTATTTCTTTAGTATTAGTTTAAGTTTATGTAAAGTTAAATACACAGAGATATATATGTCTGTGGTGGTAGGGGTGTCAGTGTACGGAATTATTTTTTTTAGAAACCTTTTCCTGCTGGACTACAAAAATGAGAGTTCTAGTAGAATTTCCACACTTTGTTACTATTTTCAGAAATTTCTGCGGCATTATGTCATAGTATCAGTCAAAAACGAACGGCAATGGTCGGTTTGGAGGATCGAATAAAATATTTATTTTGTTCTAGGAATGCTCACGGAATTATGGCTGTCTTTTATGACCTTTATTTTTAGTGTTCTGGAGCAAATGAAAGTTAAAGAATAAATTAACATTTCTTTTTTATTCCACCAAACATCGATCTGATCGATCCCCTGTATTATAGAAACACGCATATTAATGATCGATACCGTTTTGAAATTTTGATTTGCAATGAAATAAAAGAGCAATAGAATTATCCTTGTTCCTTCCTAAACCATTGTCAAAAATTGATAAATAAAATCGATATAATCAGAACAGTTAACATCGAAACGGAGAAAAAGCAAAGACGGCTCTAACATTACCACTGATCTTAGACCAGGTCGTGACGCACTGCTTCCGGTGAATATGTGCCAGCAAACTATTCTATTTCCGGCGACCCGTCCAGTAGACAAACAGAGCGGCAAAAATCTATGGCGCTCCAGAGAAAAACTTGGAGTAAACACTGGTTTGTCATGGAATCAAGGCAGGGAAACTCCGTGGGCTGGAAGTTGGAGCTTCGTTGCTTGTAATTTATAATTATTTCTGTTCTGTTGGTGACCAGAAATTTAGCTAGAAAGTTTGATTGGCCTAAAGGCATGCACCTGGTGACGTTTGCTTGATAAACTAATTCTTCAGGACAGATCAAATACTTTGCCCAATTTTTATACGGCATCATTTTGACTAATATTGACATTATTTTAACCCAGCTTGAGGCAAGATCTGAAGTGTTGAGAACTTGTTAGCCATCGAGACGACATATAAAGCCTTTCAATGGCGATCAAAAGAACTGGATGCTTTACTTTGGGCTATGATTGACGACATGATTATGTTCTGTTACATGATGAGAAGCACAGGTGGGGAAGGCGTAGCAGACAAGCAAAGATAATATAAGTTATTATAGCAGTATAAACAAGAGCTTTAGAACTTTATAAAGATTATCTTAAGCAGAAAGGGGTAGAAAAAAGTTTGTCCGATAGTCCTTGGAACCCGGATGATCATCTACACTGAGATAAAGTGATCTCATGGTGCTTTCAACTGACTTTCAACAAACCGGTCAGTGGTGGATCAATTAACATAAATATGAGATACACTATACATAGGACTCTCAAATGCGTGTCATTCAGCAATAAAAAAATATCTGCTCAGCAACATTTTGTTAACGATTGATCAAGAAAATGAGAGATATAGGTTTTTATAAATACAATGATAAATACATAGACGTGGATAGGACTGAGAGAGAGAGAGAGAGAGAGAGAGAGAGAGAGAGAGAGAGAGAGAGAGAGAGAGAGAGAGAGAGGGAGAGCATGCGGAATCACAGAGAAAAAGGGAAAGATTCTAACACGTGTGTGTGTGTAATAAAGAATGCAGGGTAGGTGAGAGTTACACATAATTATTGCATCAATGTCTGCAGTCCCCGCTCTCTCAGCTTAACTCATTATGCTAATTTTTATCAACAAAAAGTATCGACTATCGATTGGACCAAACTGCTGTAGATTTTCCCTGTTAAATCAGCAAGGTAAGGTGTGTCAGTAGGTAACACACACACACACACACTCAGGTGGGATCAATACTGCCAGGCTTACAGCAGCTCAGTGCACCAAGCTTATGGCGTCAACCTTGAAATTACTGATCCTTCGATGTCATCGGACCCACACAATATTAAAGGCATTTTAACTGGATTGGAAGGGATAAATATCTTTCTACAAAAGCCGTATGGTGTATGGTTGAAAGACCTAGAAATACTTTGAGTTAACTTAAAAACATTCAAAACTCAATACCGTTAGAAGCGTATCTCATAAAAAACACTTCTACACCTAGTTTGTGAAAAATAGAATTACCGTCTAGGGAATCAACGTGCCTGGGTGGTTTTTGGTCATTCCGTAATCTCTATCTGGTCCATCCCGTTTATCTATTCTCATATTGAAAAGTCTCATTCTTGAAAAAGATGTGAATGCTGATCTTCGCAGATTGAGACTAAATTTTGTTCAAGAACAGAAGGTCATGTATAAGTTAGGGCTGTTGGGACAATCTTTAGTGCCAGCTACTTCTGCCTCTTTATTTAAGTTTCTAACTTGATCCGAGTTTCAGCCAAAGCGGTGAAATATTCATCAAAATGGATAGTCAAGGCCATAAATCAAACGTTAAATGAGTTATGAGCTTCCTGTTTCTAAAAGAGATCTTCACACAAACACCTTTGTTCAGATAATGGGAATTATTGAGGAGAATTTTCAAAATTCTTAAATCTTTCCTTTCTTCCGATTATCAGTTATCGCCTCGCTCAGTTATTATGGTGAAAGAAGTGTATTAGTTCGAGTCACAGCAAGAGAATGGTTAAACTAGCAATAGCTCCGAACGGAAACGAACCGCTTAAAAGGCGCACCTCGCCACGAAGCATAAACAGATTATTTAAAAGGCTTTGTCATTACAAGCCAATGAGCTCTTTTTTTTCCGAAACAATTTTTACATCTTAGGATAAGCGAAGCAAATCATGTTTATCTTTACATCCTAACCTGATCTGATCCATGTCTGCCTTTCAAAAGGATGGAAACACTATCGATTTATAAACAGAAGAAGAAAGAAAATACTGTTGCGTTACCCAGGACATGGGGGGAAAAACATGTAATTGCTTTGTTTGGTGATCTAATATACATATAAAAAAACCGTACTGCAATCAGACTTAAGGTTACGCCAAGTCTCTAGCAATAAAGAAAAGCTGAAGGCAGAAACAGGCTAACTTTAGCCAGGAATAAACCCGTCCCACCGTCCCACCGCACCAGACCAACCAGGTTCGTTCATCATGAATAACAAGGTCTATTCTAAAGTTTGCAAGCCACAAGGATCTTTCCTTATGCCGCCAGCATAATCTACATTATGTGGACGAAACTGGCATCCAGACCAGGGGGAACGTTTCCCCCATATTACATTAAACAAAATAATAATGTTCAGTCATAAATGAAAACTTCATCAAACTCTACAGGTTATTTATAGACTAATTGTTATCTTAGAATTAAAAAGGAGCTCAGCTTCTTTGTTTATACATGATTTTAAATTTAGTTAATGCTCGATATAAAATCACAAGGTTCTGTAACATCTCTTGACTTCCGGATTATATGAACTTAACCAGGAATTTCTCTCTTCTTTAAATTGCTTTACAAGGTTAGGAGGTCAAGGATAGAATGAGAGAAAAATAAGACAAAGTATTGCAGCAATTATAGCGGTAGATCTATTGCTTATGAGCCGAAAGCCAACTAATTTGGACGGTGCGCGCCGGAGAACTGACAATATTTTTATTTCCTGTAACAACCGCTTAAATGGTTTTATTTTAGTAATCGGCTTAACTGAAACCGGTTCCATATTACACAAAGGGGTTTAACTCCATTCCATTTCTTCTTAATGGGCAGTGATAGTTGTAACCCTAGTATTTGCTACCACCACCTCCTCCTCTCCCTCACGCTTAAGTGAATCTCAAGAGGCAAAAGGGAGTAGCACTTATCTTTAAACTAAGCGGGGTCATGCAGGAGCGTTGACAGAAAAATTAGATGTTATTCCATATAGGAAAATACGGCTAGAGAATGTAGTGAAAAAATATATCAGATCCATTTCTAAAATTGCCATGAGCATAAGGTAATTTGTTGATACACCAAATATATCGTATAAAGTATTCTGTGAACATAACGAAATGTGAATGTCAGAGGGAGGATTAGTAGTTGTCTCTTGGTCATCGTGTAAAATATGAAAAATTGCACATAATGTGTCCCTCGTACTAATTGAGATCTAAACTCATAAATTCAGAGTCACACGAGAGACGAAAGCCCTGGACCTCCACTGATGTAATTCAGGAAACAAAATTGATCTTTTATTTCAGAGAGTGCAATTGTAAAACGAGCCAACCTACACTAAATTTATACACACAATGTGATGAAAAAGGCTGTACAAGACGATGGGATTAAGTGAAAAGAGGTTAAAAAATTCGAAGCTTTACGCTTTAAAACTCTTCAAAAAGTAACTAGATGCATATAGATAAAAATGTTAACGTTGTCATAGACAAAGATAATATATTAGAGAGAGAGAGAGAGAGAGAGAGAGAGAGAGAGAGAGAGAGAGAGAGAGAGAGAGAGAGAGAGAGAGAGAGAGAGAGAGAGAGAGAGAGAGAGAGAGAAGGCCAGACAGAGACAGGTAGACAAAATAGGAGAGTAAAATGCAGAAAGAAGATAACAGAATTTATATTATATTAATACAAGTATGCAGATTGCTATCAGGTACACAGAGATAGAGGCAGTTTGTGACACAGAGAGAAAAAGGAGGATATTATGATGATCGAGTAAGCCTTTAAACATAGCAGACACGGTATATCAATCACAGAAAGGAATTTCAAAGACGGTTAAAAAAAATAAATCAATGGTGAAATGAAGAAATATCATTTCTCCTGTAAAATAATTTAGACTAGAACATTCAAAGGCTTGTAATCTTGATTATCATTAAATGATTTTTAACTTTCACTTGATCATGAATCACAAATTATGGTCCGAAACTTTTTTTGGCATCGAAACATACGAGAAATCATCTCATTTTAAACTGATTTACTTCAAAGATCATTTTGAGCTCTCATTAGAAGGATATGAATGATTAATTAAGAACAACTTGAAATGCACGGTCTTGGTGGAAATTATAAAATGATATCACTCGAAAACCCCTAGAAAACAACCTCTTAAGGATTTTTAGAATTGTGCTGACTCAAAGTTCTATTGTGAAAATGTCCTACACTCCGCAGTTTTGATGACCATTGAGATGGCAGTTTTAGTGTACACAAAAAGTACCATTCTTCACTTGAAGGAAATCTTTTCTCGGATACAATATGATTCTCACACAAACACCATCATGCGATCATCATCCATATCGAAAATATCACCTCTCTCTCTCTCTCTCTCTCTCTCTCTCTCTCTCTTTCTCTCTCCGAAAAACGCTTTGTTTACAAACAAATTTAGACATTCAATTAGCGAACACAATGGGATATTGAAACTTTATAATAAACTAAAACAGTACCGATGCTGCTGCTATAACTACAACACAAAAAGAATGTTACTACTGCTACTCCTACTCCTACTCCTACTACTACTACTACTACTACTACTACTACTACTACTACTACTACTACTACTACTACTACTACTACTACTACTACTACTACTACTACTACTACTACTACCACTAATGCTACTCCTACTACTGCTACTCCTACTACTGCTGCTGCTACTACTGCTGCTGCTACTACTACTACTTCTACTTCTACCACTACTACTACTACTACTACTACTACTACTACTACTACTAAAATTACTAATACTACTACTACTTCTTCTTCTACTACTACTACTACTTCTTCTACTACTACTACTACTACTACTACTACCACTACTACTACTACTACTACTACCACTACTACTACTACTACACTACTACTACTACTACTACTACTACTACTACTACTACTACTACCACTACTACTACTACAACTACTGCTACTCCTTATACTACTACTACTACTACTACTACTGCTGCTGCTGCTGCTGCTGCTACTACTACTACTACTATTACCAATACTACAGCTGATGCTGTTGCAGTAATTTTTTACGCATAATCTGTATATGTTGGTGCTAATGACATTTATACAAAGATAATTGTATGTCTTCCTCTACCAAAGATAAAATCAGAAATAGCGACTAAATTAAGCAATAGATAGTTTAACAGAAAATTCTTCCTTATCACTATAGGATTACCTGCGCCCCTGTTCCTCCTTGATCAAAGAATGAGGGTCAGAACCCATTTATGGATAACACTCACCACTTAACTTCTCTCTGCTGTCGAAAAATTTGACTTATATTGCCTCCGTACGATTCCCGTAAATCCTCAAAGCCTACAGGTAGCTTAACTTTGTCTGGCGCACTCTCTTGGGCAGAAACGACGATCGGAACAGACGATCAGTCTACGCAATGGTAGGATCGTCTGCTGCCCAGCGCCCACTTCTGTTCTCATTCAAACGAGTGCATTTTCAGTGGAGCAGAGCCAGCCCCTTAAGCTATTGTAAATTTTTATAAGATTCGATCAAGATCAAATCTAAGCACTCCAAGACACAGAGCCTTGTCCCCGCGGCACGACGTTCAGGCTGCTCGCAAGTCGCTCGCTAAATTGATTTTCCTGGAATCGCACTTAAAAATCGCATAATAAGGCTTGTGTGGCGTCCTTCAGCCCTTGCGTCACATCTTAGTCTTACCTAACAACAATATAGTTTCAGGCTTCTACGTAAAATAATTGGTGGTGAATGTTGTACCGATTTCACATCCATTAGAAAATAGTTCCATCACAGACGGTGCTCTTAAAAATAAGTAACTGTTAAAGGTAATTCGTTAATTCTATCCTGAACTTTCTTATGAAGAAACATGACGAGTCAAGGCTGGTTTCTTACTAGACTCGGAGTTGTCGGGTAACTTCTATAAATCTAAGCAGGTCCAACCCTCCCAAACCGTGGCTTTAGTACATCGTTATTTTGGGATAATTCAGACAATTGGCTCATGTAAGAAACGAAATTATAGAGGACAGAACTTGAGGCAAGATTGCGGAAAAGGTGTTAAGACAACAAACATCAGCAGTTTTTCTCTTGGCAACTTTGTAACTAACTGAAATAAGTGCATTAAAAAATCATTTGATTATTATGTGCTGTTGTTTACATGCTCAGATTTTTGGGCCAACACGTGCACATAACTCATCGATTGATGCAATACCGCATCTTTTTTGACCGTCATTACTACATCTCGCTTCACCCCGTTCCGCTGCCTCTCGCCCGTTAGTCTTTACTGCATTTTTTGTTCCTCTCCTTGGTTCTTCCGTTCCCTGAGTCTCTGGGTGTTGCCTCTTTAACTCCGTCTCGCCTACTTTCGTCCTTTAAGCATCGCATCTCGTTTTCCTCTGCACCTCGCCTGTTGTAATCCTCTGAATCTCACCTTTTTTTCTTTCTCTGGTCTCATTATTTGCCTTCCCCGGGTCTCATCTTTTGTTTTTTCTCCGGGTCTCACCTTATCTCTTTCTTTGGGCCTCACCACTTGTCTCTTCTCTCTTCGTCTGCTGTCTCCGCTATACTGATTACTATAGACCCGTGTACTATTCATAACAAACTTCAGCGACTGACATTGCTTTGTTATTGATCGGTCAAATGTTAAATCATATACCTAATTTATTTATATTGAATCTGTGAATTATGTTCAATATCATTGTGCTAGTCCAACAGACATTACCAAATTGTTAGAACACTGAATTCAGCAATGGCAACATTTATTGCATTCCATACATCAGAGCCAGAGGCAATAGTGCCAGCAAAAGCAACTTGAACAGGGGCTAAAACCCATTAACATCAAGAAGGATAAGGAAATATAAACATAACTGCGGCCACATAAGGAGACGGTTATAACGAGGATATGAACAGCGAGAAAGGGAGAAAAATGTTCAAGGCTTACGCTAACAAGATTGTAAATGTCACATTAATAAGATTAGCTTTGTTTTCAATGGGCTACATTGATTTCGCCTTCTACGCAACTTGTCAATATTTGGGCTAAAAGTTTTAAAAAAAAAAAAAGCTAGCAATCTACTCCATGTTCTGTTTACATTGTTAAAATCACTCCTAAGTTTTTGCTCTTTCGTTGTTATTGTTTTTGTTATGGTTATTGTTGATGATGCTGTTGTTGCTGTTCCTTCTCCTCCTCGTCCTCCTTTTTCTTTTCTAGTTTTCTTTCTCCTCCTACCCCCCGCCCCCACCCATTTTCCTCCCCGCCCACTCGTCGTCGTCGTTGTCATCCTTCTTCTTCTTCTTCTTCTTCTTCTTCTTCTTCTTCTTCTTCTTCTTCTTCTTCTTCTTCTTCTTCTTCTTCTTCTTCTTCTTCTTCTTCTTCTTCTTCTTCTTCTTCTTCTTCTTCTTCTTCTTCGTCTTTACCTCCTCCTCTTCTTCTTCTTCTTCTTCTTCTTACCTTCTGTTCCTTCGTATTCACCTTCTCTTCTTCTTCTCTATTTTTTTTGTTCAGTCTCTCTCTCTCTCTCTCTCTCTCTCTCTCTCTCTCTCTCTCTCTCTCTCTCTCTCTCTCTCTCTCTCTCTCGTTCCCCCCCCTCTCCTATTTATAAGGCCCTCTACCATATATATTTCTATCTATCTATCTATCTGTCTGTCTGTCTCTCTCTCTCTCTTACTCTCTCTTACTCTCTCTCTCTCTCTCTGTCTGTCTGTCTGTCTCTCTCTCTTACTCTCTCTCTCTCTTTCACTCTCGCTCTCTCCTCTAAAAGTCGCCCTTGATCATCTGGATTGTTGCTTGTTTTTCCTGAAGATTTGCATCCGTTAAGGGAACAGCTTACCTTGCTTGGGATATAAAATTTAAAAGATATTGAAGGGGAAAATAAATAAAAAATTTTGACACGAGTGTACATTTTTATGGGGAACCGAGGAAAATACGACCTTTGGCATGCTTTAATTAAATAAAACAATTCGTGCTTTCTTGCTATTAAAGAAGCGTTTGAGTATTCTTAAAAATTAATTGGCATATCTTGCTAGAAAAATCTACATGATGTTGTTGCAATGACAAGTAGCTAACAATCGCAAATCCTTTTTTTTTCTTTTATATTTTTTCGCAGTTACATGTTCTCGCTCTCTAAGCATTTTTGAATACAAAATTTATTGTGGCATCTTAAAGTCAACTATAAAGTTTCTTCTATCGAGGTATGTGTTCGATTTATGGAATTCTCTGGCCCTGACAAGAGTTTGTTCGCTAGAAAGTTTAACAGATAAAGCTTTAGAAGCAATACTGGGTGATATCGAAAGATACGAGAACGATGTGTAATACAATCTTTGATGTTATTCTTATTTGGTAAAACATATTTAAGCTGAGTGGTCCATCTCTCAAGAAATAAATTTACTGATTAAAACAGGATATTGTGTGTAGGGGCTTTGAGAACTAAGTTATTGATCATAAATAGTTTAATATCATGCATACGATCAGTATATTTACAAACTAATATGGTTTTATTTAAAGTTATGCTACATATAAAAAGTTAGTTACTATTAATATTCTAAAAGACAGGTCAAAATGATATTTTAAAAAAAAGATTCACTAAATAACTCAGCAATTTTAAAGGTTAAAATGCTTTTGCTAGCTAAGAAAAAGTAACTCATCAGTAAGGACAAATTTTAGGTGGAGCAATCTAGGATGATTAAATCAAACACACACATTATATCAAATCCAAAACAAGAAAATCTTTTTTTTTAAATGTGACCTTCAGCTGACTACAGAATGATTTAGAGTGAAAAGGCTATTTAAAAAAAACTCTAGTTTTAAGTGGATTTATTTAATTATTACTTCGTCTAAATCATATTTAATTAAACTCCACTCTCCCATGGAAATCGGAATTAGCATCCTATAATTTCAACATTTGAAAAAATCACTTGTTCAAAAGTTCAACCTGAGCTTCAAATTTACGAACCAGCTACCCATTGTACATAAAATTATTGTTACTTCTTTCCCAAACTCCTCCATAGAATAAGTTTGCTCGTCTGAAAGAAATGCTACAGAATTTCTAATGGTATGACAAGAGAAACAAATAAAATATCAAATAGCAACACAACCAGAGGTAAAGGACAGATGTTTTTATCCCAACTCCTCGTTGAACGGAATCACTAAAATCTCTTGGGTCAGTACAAACAACTGACCGGCACCATGGCGGAGACTACTCCAGAGAAAGATCCTCAACCTGATATTATTCCTAAAGCAGGCCCTGCCTTTATTAAAGGAACGACTAATAATATCAAGAATGTATTTTGGCAGCACACTTTATTCGCATTTATGGTATTCTGCACAACAAACATTGAAAAAAATGAAAAAAAAAATAATAGAACTTAAATGTTTCAACTTTCTTTGTAAAGAAACATAAACATCGGGTATAGATATATTACCAATAATATCTTCATGCTAAACAATTTTACTTACATATCTCAGTTTAAAGGTAAAGAAGCGTTCCTTAAATGTCAGGAACTTAGAACATCGGCACATAAATATAGACCATGAAACATTATATTTTAGTAAATCAGCAAACCAAATGATGCAAATGCAAGATAAACTTTAATACTTAGGGAAAGTCAGAAAAAAATGCAGTTACATCTCCTTAAAATATTCAACCCTAGCAAGGGTGCAAGAAAGATGTATTAAAACTTGGCAAAAAAGAATGAGCACCCCTTTAAACAAACACTTTATGTGTGCAAATTGAATGCTGATATTAAAAGACACAAAACTCAAGTTCTTCCAACACTGAGTTTTGCACAACATCTGAACTACATACACATCAAGTGCAATATATGATTTAAATCAAAATTAATTATCCGAAGGATATTCAAAATGAGCAGAAAATCTTTTTCCGGATTTGAATATATGTTAAGATAATTTAGGCTGATCTAGAACACCTAATAAATGAAAAATGTCATCATGTTCAATTTTATTACTATTTCTAAATTTGAAATAAACAGTTTTGCTATTACCATCGTTATTATTATTATTATTATTATTATTTCTATTATTATTATTATTATTATTATTATTATTATTATTATTATTATTATTATTATTATTATTATTATTATTATTATTATTATTATTATTATTATTATTATTATTATTATTATTATTATTATTATTATTATTATTATTATTATTATTATTATTATTATTATTATTATTATTATTATTATTATTATTATTATTATTATTATTATTATTATTATTATTATTATTATTATTATTATTATTATTATTATTATTATTATTATTATTATTATTATTATTATTACTATCATTATTATCATTATTATTTACTAGTAGTAGTAGTAGTAGTAGTAGTAGTAGTAGTAGTAGTAGTAGTAGTAGTAGTAGTAGTAGTAGTAGTAGTAGTAGTAGTAGTAGTAGTAGTAGTAGTAGTAGTAGTAGTAGTAGTAGTAGTAGTAGTAGTAGTAGTAGTAGTAGTAGTAGTAGTAGTAGTAGTAGTAGGAGCAGTAGGAGCAGTAGGAGTAGTAGGAGTAGTAGTAGTAGTAGTAGTAGTAGTAGTAGTAGTAGTAGTAGTAGTAGTAGTAGTAGTAGTAGTAGTAGTAGTAGTAGTAGTAGTAGTAGTAGTAGTAGTAGTAGTAGTAGTAGTAGTAGTAGTAACATTATAACAGGTTTTCTAATCAATAGAGACTAAATTGTTTTATTGTGTGCGGTAAAAATGAACATCTCGAAATATAATTATTTCTTAACCGTAAACAAATACCTTAGGAATTTTCATGAGGCATGGTCGAAAACGACTTAATGACTACGATAATAACACCGTTTATATGGCAAATATCATGTCTATAATAAACATAATAAAAATGTTTTCCGCGATGAAGATAAGGATGGTGGAGATGGGGATTATGGTGTTGCTGCTGATGATGTTGACAGTACCTCTGGAAGTAGAGGTTGACCATAATAGAGATGTTCGGGAAAGAGACGCTAATGGCAACTATGTCAAGCAAAGCTGGATGATATTAACACACCTGTGGCGTGAACACGTGGCGGTGATGATGGGTGATTGAGGACAATATCAGAGACAAATGATTTTAATTAAAATCATAAGTGGAAATTATAAAGATGGCTTTACATTTAGCCCCACTTACAAAATATAATAACTGTTATGTTCCTGCTTAAAGCATATTTTTTTACAACCTTTGGTTGATAGTGGTTGAGGATGGCAGACGTGTAGGTTGGTGTGATCGCTTGGTGACACAAAGTGAGCTACACGTTAACAGGCATGAAAAGCTTATCTGTGAATACTCCACTAATAAAAAACAATGTCCGTCTTAAACACTTTCAATATCTTTTCTCTCTTTCTCTCTCTAGGAAATGTGTGTGTGTGTGTGTGGGGGGGGAAGAGATAACTGCGCTTGATTATTTTCTCCAAGACTTTAGTTTCCAAATCTCATTGGACGCCTTATATCAAACAATCCCACTAACAAAAGTCCAGAAAGAATTCCAAGCTTCTAATCTGCATTAGTGACACAAGCACGATATTGAATTCTATTAAAACTTAGCAATCTCAGTCCTCCCTCTCCTTTATGTCTTGAAATTGTGCGTCAACAAAACTTTCACCCAATGCAATATTGAATCAAATTAAATGCAAATTATAGGGCATTTCATCATTAACCTAACCTCCAAAACAGTCGGAAAAGTAAAAACTTAAACTTTAAAAGAAACCGCACATCAGAGTTCTGAAAAAGCCTCAGTTAGTTCAGTGCGTGTATTATTACTATGAGGAGAAAAATCCAAAATCTAATTTATTTTAAAAAAATTAAATTGAATTGGTTATTAGAAAGACATAATTCATTCAAAAATAAAAGTAAGAAGCAGGGAGTAAATCTTGAAGATGTGAATTACTGAAATAGTGAAAAACATGTAAAAGATAAAAAAATGAATGTACAGTTCCACATTATACCCATCAAGAAGTCAAACATCAAAGTCAAGACACTCGGAAATATTCTGAGACTTAATCTTTTAAAAGAGTAAATTCAATAAATTCAAATAAAAGCTTTCCAGCAACCCCTGGAGCAACCAGCCGTGCGCCATGGTTGATGTTAAAATAAACCTCTGGAAAGGTTATGATGACACCACGGCTCATGAGCTGTTATTCTTTTCGCAACGATCTGTGTTGACTCTAGTACCTTTTTCCAAAAACAACAGTGTTCTTAGGTGACAAACTCAAGATACCTACAACTTAAGTGTTAGACTAGACACATGGGCCAATTTCAGAACAGAAAACTGCTAATAAACATGTAAAATAAAACTTGAGTATTGTAGGATTATTATTAAAAATATTTTGCGCTTATAAGATCTAGACTCCGCATCGTTTCTAAGTTGAATGACTACATAAGCCGAGGAAGCTAGCTCCCCGTGATGTGAAGTTATAATATAATCTCTGTACCCACAGTGTCGAGAGATTTTCACAGCCAATGCCATTGGCTCAACTCCCGCATTCCATTTCCATTTTTAATGCAAATTTTTCGTTATTGCTAGAATTAAACATAAATCATTTCAACCATGGTCTTACTTATCATAATTATCTTTCGTGAGCATGAGACAAAACCACGCGTTTGATCATAGCTGATATGCCAGGCACGACCTAGATGAAACCTAAAAATTAATATTGTACTTCAGTGTCAAGTGGCTATGCAGGATTCATCAATACAAAATTAATGGAAAGTTATCTTTGCACTCATCTGATGTGTGATTGTGATAGAGTGCGGTTCTCAAATTAGTTTCTCACTAGCGGCTGACATTTTGTTCACGAGATTAAAATGGCGAACTACAAACCTTTTTCATTTTTTCGTTCTGTTGGGAAAGATGCGAACAAAACGGAATTGGAGGTGAGAACGAATGCCCTTTTCTACCACTTAAAATAGATAGTTATCGTTCAAGAACGTATGCAAAAATTTCGGAGCAAATCTGAGTGCTGCAGAAAAAGGAATTATGCTGCAAAACTGTTTTTCAAACTTTATCTACATACCTCATACAGTTCGAGTTAAATCTCCCAAGATAAAAAAACAGGCACTTTGAAGAGAGAGAGAGAGAGAGAGAGAGAGAGAGAGAGAGAGAGAGAGAGAGAGAGAGAGAGAGAGAGAGAGAGAGAGAGAATGCCACTTCAATGAAACTGTAGTCATCCCATCTTTTGTTAATGTTAGCTTATTTTTTAGTTTCTCAGTGAAAAACTTCATTAACTCAAATTTATTTGAAACTTTCAGCCGTGTTGTTCCCCGCAGCCATTCCTTGACGTGCTTGAAGGAATTTTAAGATAGATGAAATATCATAATACATACTGCTGGGAACAAGAAAATTAATTCTTGAGTTACGTTGAATCGTTTACAAATATACTTACTATGTTCACTTTTCATCGCAGATCAGTGAGCAGGATCACTGCAGTGATCTTGTATGTGAGTGTGATCAGTTGATCGATGTTGTTTGGTTTTAATATTCCGATTCCACGATGACGTAAAGATGAATGTAAATAAATGAAAAATGATGCTGTATATGATTACCGTGCCTTGGTAAAATATTTTTATCTAAATCTTTTATTGCGAGCGCAGACTTTAGTCTTATCTTTGCCCTGCACAATTCTAGCACTATCGGGGTTTTAACTGCATGAGTTGAATCAGGTACAATAATTTAAAAAGACAATTAAGAAAACTTTGATCGTATTATTTTCTTTTTCCCAGCCTTGTAGTTTTAAACCGTTTTTACATGACTCACCATTTCAACAAAAATTCACACTAATGATCTAAGTTGTAGGCGCCAAGCGAGGTAGCTTCATTACTGGATCCTCGCTGCTTGCATAATGTTATTAAATTAACCAAAACTGCATGAAATAATGTTTAACATAATAATGAAATGTTTAAAGTCACGTTTCAGTTTTGTCTTTCATTGTATTTATTCATATAATTTCCTATATTCTTTAACGTGTTTCTTTCTTGGTCTAAAGCAAAGACCATGGGCAAGTCGGAAAAGGTAAGAAAAAGTCTATTTATTTGTGATTAAGAAATTTTCACTTAGATTAACCTTTCTCGACAGGCAGAATAAGTGTGAAGCCACTGGTCCCCGCCAAGGTTCTAAACACAAGGACTGCAATAAGCCTCTTCGTTAGCTTAGATGTCCTAATTTCAATTTTATTTTCCTAATTTTTTATCCCTAATTATCTTTAGAGGATGGTTCATAATTGATGAATATCTTGATTTTAAGAATAATAAGGATTTTTTGGAGAAATCCATATTCTATAAAGGATATTTTCTAGAATCTTATCTGAATCGGCTCGTGGAAACTATCAGTAATAATCTAGAAACTTAGAACTGACTAACGTCGATCTTCACAGAGTCGCCTGATCCTATATTTTTAGTGCTTATTCGAATTTTTCCTTTTGATCATACACTGACCCATCTTTCTATGATTTTGGTCTCACCTAAATCCACTTTTGTTCTCATTATTCAAGAGTTTTATCTTAGATGTTAGAAATACTCAAGGTATGCCCTCACCTGTTTCAGTTAGTTTAGAAACAGCGGTTAAAACAGGAAGTGACATCATGACCTTTCCTCTCTATTTTGTTTGCTTTAAGCTACTATTGTGGCATATCTATGTCTTTTAAATGAGAGAACTATTTAGTCACTTTTTCAGTGATTGATTATGTACAATTATTTTGGAAGCGGTCACAAAGATTTCGACTATTCGTGGACACTTATCATGTAACTCGATTGAGAAAAAAAAAATTACGAATCAAGTGCGCTATATTCTGGGTAAGAAATCCATCCAAAATGCGAGGGCATATTGATAAGTTTTGCCTCCAAGTCCATAACTTTGGAAATAATGAAGACAAACAAATGACACTTACACCCGTGCGAGTTTCCAAACTTGTGTGAGGGCGAGCGTTGTCGTGATGGATGATGGTGCTTCTCACGATCTTTTGGGACAGTGAGGGTGTGGTTCACACAGAATTTTTGGAACAAGGCAACACCGTGAATTCTACGAAATATGTGAACACACTGGAGAAACTGAAAGCGAGGTTGCGACGGGTAAGGAGTGAGAAAGTTTCCATCATCCATCACGACAACGCTCGCCCTCACACAAGTTTGGAAACTCGCACGGCTTTAGATCGTTTAAGCCTCCGGACATTACCGCACCCGCCTTATAGCCCAGATCTTGCTCCGAGCGATTTCTTCCTTTTTCCAAAACTCAAGGATTACCTCAAGGGCAACCGTTACGAGACAGACGAAGATGTGAAGAATGCTGTTCTTTCTTGGTGCAGAGACAAGACTGCTGACTTCTTCGCTGACGGCATCCAACAGGTCGTCCGTCGGTGGCGGCTCTGTATCGAACGGGACGGTGATTATGTAGAAAAATGATATGTTATCTGGTGCTAACTAAAATGACCTTTCATTTGGTGTAAGTATCATTTGTTTGTCTTCATTATTTCCAAAGTTATGGACTTGGAGGCAAAACTTATCAATATGCCCTCGTATATTTCAACCTGAATGACGCAAAAAATAAGTAAATAAATGAATGAATAAATTGATCATAAAAAGAAGCATAAACATGGCTTAATATTAAAGTTATTCGCTTGCAAACGTAAGTTTTATTAGCCAAGAGATTAGTGACGTCAATGTCTGTTTAATTTGAAACCCCTCAAAAGAGTTAAGCTTATTGCAGATTTTTTAAAGGATTTTTATGTATGTAAGTAAATAATTCAATCTCCGTTTAAAAATGTTCTCGTTTTTAGGGCACTTTTAGGGTCGATTTATTATTTTGTGCCTTTGCAAAGTTAAAGTATGGGGTGGGGCATACCAAAACATGAAATAACTTCTACTCTTTTTTATATAGGACAACTGTGACGTACAGAATATATTTATTTTCTTTTTATTAATTTAGAAAGGCAGATTTATTCTATCCGTGAATGAAGATTCACGATGTTTACACAACTAATTAAAAAAATCCACCATGCAATAGTATAAAAAAGATCAGACTTTGTTGTTAAATTAAAAGACCTAACCCTTTTTGTGATATTATAACAAACTATAAATATGATCTATGTACCCTTGTATCTTATGTTTTGAGACTTGTTGAATCAAACAACATAGGTTGCAGAGGTTCTTCAGGTCCAATTCGTGTCAATGATCATAAAATACATGTCAGCATTGCCTCTAAGAAGCTTATTGCGAAAGATTTTGAAAAATTAAACTTGTATTTAAGAAGTGCACCACTCCATTAGTAACCTCGTTAAATATGATTGTAACTCTTCATATCAATTATTTCAAATGCATTATAACGAAGTATATTCAAACTGTTGCTCTATTGTTTGTTTATTTATCTTATTAAGCTAGTCAGTAGTTTTGTTCGAAATTCAATTCATTATCCTCTATAATCTAAACCTTTTTCAAAACATTCCGTGATCTTTTGACTTTTTAGTTTAAAAATAAATATTTTTTTTTAATTATGCTATTAATTTTTCATTAAAAAAATCAAATTACTGAAAAATTGTCAGCTTGTTTGGAAGATCTAGCTCTAGATATTTGTAAAAAGAATTTGATGGTTTGGTAGGACGAACTATTTTTATACTGGTTTTGCACCTTTTGCATCTGAAGAGTTCTGTGATAAGTTTTATTCTAAGAATAGATTGACAGATCAGGTCGGCCTGAAAGCGATCTTTTTCTTTGTTTTCAGATTAAAGTGAATCAGAGTAGCCGCTATACTCCTTCGTGCGAACATTCAGACGAGACGTGCGCACATCATCCATCAAAGAATAACACTTGCATGTTATCTTTGAGCATCAAAGTAGTTTACAAGATATTAACATGAACAATGTCTCTTATTTGAGCAGATGTGTTTAAAGAAAGATGAGAGGAAACAGGGCGAGACGTCTGCAGGTCTCACGATGATCACAGCAACATTTTTTCTGGTTGGAGATGTAGCTGGCTGTGGACTGCTCACCCTTCCTTGGGCTCTCAGTCGGACAGGTTGGTCGGTTGTATGAGGGACTGACACAAGAGAGAATAAACGAGATAGAGAGAGAGATAAATAGATAGATAGATAGATAGATAGATAGATAGAGAGAGAGAGAGAGAGAGAGAGAGAGAGAGAGAGAGAGAGAGAAGAACAATATCAAAGTAAATCTCAATTATCAAAATAGGCCAACACGGGCTAGGGATGGGGAAAGGGAAATAACCTGATAACAGGTAACGACAGACCGAGAAAGAAAAAAAAACAAAAACAATATGAGCAGATTGTTGAAAACATGTTCAATAAAGTAGCATGACATGAAATTGCTGAGGTAAAGCAAGCTGTATTATCAAATCCAAAATCATGATTGCTAAAGGGCGGAACCTATTCATCCAACGTATGCGCACGTCCGCCGACTGTGCAATTGATTGTGATAAGAAGATACACAAGTAAAGCAATAGATCCCTAGGCTTGCCATTTCATGAAAACATTTTTTCATTGCAACTGGACAAATCTAATAAGAGTAATCGTAAAATTAATGGAAACTAAGGGGGCTAGATTCAATGTTCTTAAAGCGTTCATAACACATGATCATTATAAAAAGAGTTCAAAGCAATTTGGACTGTATCAGGATGTTTAATGTAAAGTTAGTCTAGCAGTATCTTTATACCAGGTTTATCAATTATTGAGGGCAACATTTTTGTAGCACATTAAATCAGCGGGTTTTTCTTTCAAACAGAACTTGTTCCATCTCTGGTTTTATATAAATTTTTTCACCGGATAATTATGTAAAAATCAAGAGAATGTGTAATGAAAATTCCTTCGAAAAACCACTGCTGCATATATTTACAATTGTAAATTAGTTTCAGATCAAGTACGATTTAAATTAATCAAACCAAGATCTCAGTTTCCCTCACACACATACAGATATTTTTTTTCATACTCCCTTAGCAGTGAGGCGGCTTTGTCCTGTTTACACCGATCTTAATATATAATAGGCAGAGAAATAATCTTTGATAAAGGAAGCACTGTGAAAGATTTAAGTTCTTTGTGTTGGTTCCATGTATAACCAGCCGCACTGTTTCACACTATGTGGATCATAATCAATTTTAGCTAAAGCAGAGACTGGCGGTGTCAAAAATCTTACCTCGTCGTCCCATAATCATTATGTTTCAATGTTCCTTTTTCTTTTTAGTCTGCACTATTAATTCAAGATAGGAACTAATGTGTTAAGTATGTAACCTTCAACTGTTTCAACCCTAAACCAAAGGATATCATTGAAAGAAATGTCATTGCAATCTAAACAGTCATGCGGACATGAAGGCTCTCGCCGAGTCTAAAACAGGAGAGAACGAATCTAAATGCGGTATGCGAAACAATTTGCGGCACCCTATCCAACTATCCAGATACGACCCAACCTGCTGGACACAACCCAACAAGTGCGATACGACCCAACTTGCGGCATACATACCAATTAGCGGGATTTGACCCAACTTGCGGCATACATACCAATTAGCTGGATTTGACCCAACTTGCGGGATACATACCAATTAGCGGGATTTGACCCAACTTGCGGCATACATACCAATTAGCTGGATTTGACCCAACTTGCGGCATACATACCAATTAGCTGGATTTGACCCAATTTGTGGCATACATACCAATTAGCGGGATTAGACCCAACTTGCGGCATACATACCAATTAGCTGGATTTGACCCAACTTGCGGCATACATACCAATTAGCTGGATTTGACCCAACTTGCGGCATACTGACCAGCTAGTGGAAAACGTCCCTACTTGCGGGATACAATCGAGCCAATTGGATGCGACCCAAATTGCGAGATACATTTGAACCAATTTGACAAGACCCAACTTACGAGATATAATTATTCGAATCATTTGGATACGTCCCTACTAGCGAGATATCAATGAACTAGTGGGATACGTCACAAACTGCGGGATAAAACCTAATTTGAAGTATTGGGTCAACATCGCCAGAATTACCAGTCCAAGTTAGTTGTCTGGCGTTTCTTACGCTTCTAAAAACAGATAATAAAGCTGCATGAGAAAAATGGCGCTTAAAGAGAGGCACAGCAAATGTTCACGTCAGAGAGTAACTGAGGTTTCGCCCGTGAATTTATCATGACGTGATCTCGGAGTTTCGTATCCAGCTCCCCTCACTCATTGATCTTCAAACTGTTCATGTACTCTTTCATATCTGAGGATTATATTAACTTTAGGGGAGGTAACTGGTCCCTTTTCCAAGAAAGACCAGACAAATATGAGCTTGAAACATCTCATGTGTTATGGCATATAATTAAATTTCCGATTCATATGCAACTGCAAAATTTGCATTATTCAACCATCTTCTATAAAGTTATGATTGGCAAATCAGAGCAAATTTCGTTTTTATTGTAGAAGTGAATCAAAATAAATCTGATGAAGGAGCTACTAGTTTTGTTGCTGATCTTCATTTTATGATTCTCAGAAAGCAGAAAGTGTGTCTATTTGATTATTTTTATTTTGTTTTGCATGTTTAAGCAGTCTTCGCTCTTCGAGCAATGGTTCAATTTAAAATATACCTCACCCACAATTTGTTTAGATTACTAGACGTAAACCAAGGTTGTTTAACGTGTGAAAAAAAAAGAAAGACAAATGATTACCTTTCTGATAAGCTCTTTAAGGATAACAACTCAGAATATTAGCGATCACTGGCTGATCTATTAAGAGCAGTCTTACATTTCAAAAACATTCTCTTCTCTTTTCATGCCTAATTTTCCTAAATACCCGGTTAGCCATAGAGTTGTGTAATAAAGTACATACTTGAACCCATAAGTACTTGGTTTCATTATACGAATCTAAAAGTCGAAGCAGGTTAATCATTCACAAAGATTCTCTCATACCATCCCAGAAAACGGCATTTCACATTTTAAATATCCTTGGGCCACACGAGTGATATTTTTTATACACAAAACTATCATACCTATCTCCACATAGATCTCTGTTTTGAACACCTCAAAGCTGTTCTGGTCTGTATGTCTTATAGCCTAAACAACTGCGTCTGTAGCAATAAGCAACAAAATGCCAATTAAACATCATATCGGTCCATGAATATCTATGAATGTCCAAAATAATTCGAATAAAATTGAAATGATCTCACGACATATGTTTATTTTTTTTTTTGACAAACCCCCTCTACTCTTGCATAACCCCATTATTGATATTTGGGATTATTCTTTTTACCTCTACTTCATTTAAAGCGTGGCCTGTTGGTCAGATAGGGAAAAAACCCTTAGGTATCTGATAAGATATGATTTTTATTATTTTAATTAAGGCCAATGGTTAACGAGGTAATGCCTGTGAATAAAAGTGTTAATGTTTTTTTTTCCCAACTATTGACCAGGATGGATCGGCATTCTGATCATGATTACTTTCGCTGGAGCGGCCATCTACTCGGCCATTGTGCTGGCTCGTTGCTGGATGATAGTCCGCGACCGCCACGTGGAGTGCCGTGACCAACCAGTACGCCATCCTTACTCTCTGATTGGTGAACTGGCGTTCGGTAAAGCATGCAGGTAATGTGTAACAGATGAGCCTTTTTTACGTGTTAGGCACGTACGTGTGGACTAATGATATCGGTTGGGTACTGGTGTTACTTCCATGGCCCACAAGTCCTTTTCGAGTTTACGCCGCTGTGTTGATGCCAAGTTTAAATCAAACTGTCTTCTCCACGCAGACAGTAACTGTTGTATATGACTAAAAATTTCTGTTTCTCTTTATTCATTTTCAGTCGTTAGGAAACAACATAATTTAACATCGTTCGTCTATCTTTATCAAACACCAGACTAATGTCGCGCACTCACGCATACCTGCAAAGTTAAAACAAATTTAACTTCAATCCAGACTGGACGTGTCGCAGGTGACCCAAGACTGAGAGGTTACAATTCTGACAGAGCAGGTCAGCAATAGATACTCTCGCCCTCCCAATCGCTGCCACAGTGATCATCGAGCTGCTCAAACCTAAGAATAGTTTGATATGAACCTTGTGGACTCAATGCTGCTTCCTATTCTCACGTCCTGGCTTCACTCAACGTCGACACTTTGAGCCGTATTATTGGCCGGTCGATACTTTAATTTATATAAAAAAAACATGACATCATTCGCGCTTACAAGCAAACAGAATAGGAGATTGGAGAGAGAGAGAGAGAGAGAGAGAGAGAGAGAGAGAGAGAGAGAGAGAGAGAGAGAGAGAGAGAGTTCGCGACAAGGTCTGGGAAACTAGGGAACACAGTTTTATTTATCGGTGTACTTCCTCTACTTCCGGCGCGTCAAATGGCAGATTTTTTCATCTGAGGAGCTGTTTTGCATGAGTTGCTTCCGATGTCCCCACCTGGTGCAGACGGTCTGCGAAGATCAGCAAAGCTCAACTTCTCTACCGGTGTGCTTGTCTACAAAATGGCTTGTCGAAAGTCGACACTGAACCTAGTGTAGCATAGAAGAGTTCAATGCAATTGACTGCCAGCTGAATTCATAATTACATTGTGTCTGCGGGGAACAATTGGCCTGTCACCAAAAAGTGGGTTGATGGCTGCCTGTAGAGACACGCTCTCTCGTCAAAACTCTACACACTGCTTCCCCGTGGATTTAGGGGTTAAAAACTCTATCTTATTGCGATGTATCGGACCAACCCAACCAGTTTACTTCTTGCCTATGGGATCAGATATCACGCCACCTCATGATAAACCAACACCTCATTACCTTCTCTCACCTGGGATAAATGGCCTCGATGATCAGAGAGTCTCTAAAGGCTTACCAGAGGTGTCCTCATCAGATGCAGTTTTTCCTTTTGGTTTTACTTCGCCTGCGAATAATTTCACGAGATAACTTTGCCACATCGGGGACTGAGACTGTTTCCAGTCTCGATTTCATGTCTCGGGGAAATGCTTCCCTGACACTCTCCCCGCCCTGTACTGTAACAATTGCAAGAGACTGTGGGCAAGCTGTAGCCTTCTCCCAAGCACTACTGTGTTCAAATCTAAAGTCTTCACCCTATGTGACCCAGAGGCTGCCCAGTATGTTTTCATGAAGTCAAAACGGACATCGGTCAGTGTTCAGGCCTCCATCCACTGGCTGGAGATGGGAGCTGCAAGCAGAAACTAGTCTTTTTGCACTATAAGGTGGTCTATAGAACTGCCGAGGGCAGTCGGATGCTCAGTCTAGAAAACCATACGCTATTGGGTCACACACTTAAACTGCTACTAACCAGAATATTTAGAAAAACTTCGAGAAAATTAAAATGAAGTCAGTGAAGAGCATGCAGGTTTTTGGAAAAATAGCAGCACAAGAGAAGGATCTTCTATATTAAACAAATTGTTGAAAAATACATTGAAATGTAGAAAGATGTGTTTGCCTGCTTCATTTAAAGGCATTTGATGCGATCAAGCATAAACATTTTATTTCCTATCTCCGAAAAATAGACACAGATATAACTGGCGGAGCCTTGATCAGAGGTATGTACTATAAATAGTTACGAAAATTCGAATAGCGGACACAATGTCGGAACCACTTACAATCAAAAGAGATGTTAGGCAAGGTTGTATCTCATTCCAAACACTCTTCAACCTGCAATCTGAGACAATATTTAAGTATTTTCAGTACTGCCGCGGAGTAAAAATTGGAGGTTATAACATCAAAAACCTCAGGTATACAGACGATAATCATTGTGTTACTTGCAGAAAGTGAAACAGAAGTCCAAAACATTATTGACATAGTTAAAGAAGAAAGTGAGAAATAAGATCTCTACATGGACATCAAGAAAACGAAACAGTGGTTTTTTCAAAGAAAGACAGATCGATTAAAATAAATTTATTCTTAGATGGAAGTTTAGTTGAACAGGTGAATTAATTTAATTTTGTATACCAGGGTACCCTCCTAAAGGGAGATGGAAGTTTAAATAAAGAAATTATTAGAAGAATTAGTATTCCCCAAAGATCTTTCCAGAGCATTTACACAATATTGATATGCCATGACCTATCAATGTCAACGAAGATACGTTTGACTAAATGCTAATCTGGTCAACACTTCTTTCTGGATGTGAAACTTGCACTCTTACAACAACGCCAGAAAAATAAAATGTCATCATAAATTCTTGAGATATGGATATATTGCCGCATTGGTCGATCATCATAGAACCGTAAGAAAACAAACGAAGAGGTGCTGAAAAAAGTGAAGGTTAAAAGAAAAGCAATAACAAATACCATCTGCTTGAAAAAGACAACATACTTGTGCCACATCCACAGACATGAAAGTCTTCAGAGAAAAGTAGAGAGAAAAGTTGAAGGCAAGCCAGCTTCAGGAAGAAAACGAACATGTTAGATTAGCACACATCGAGGTCTGCGTCAGACAACCAATCGATATCTGTAGGAGACTGGGGCAAGTCATGGAGAAGTGGCCAGCCATGACATCAGGGCTCCAAAAAGAGATGGGACACTGAAATCGAAATAGGACGGAGACTGTGTCCACCGCTCGTCTGGAACTCGCGGTTCACCTTAACTCTGATTCAGCTTCTTCGGCTCATCAAGCACCTCGACGCGAACGATCACTGACACCTCGATCACACCTGATGCTGGCCCTGCCCCAGCAGGAAGATCCCGGAAATGTTAACAGCGTATTCTTTTTTTCCTATTCTGCCCCCAAATGTTTATGAGCTCGGCAGTTCATCCATTACATCAAAACTGTTGAACATCTCCTCATCTTTGAAATCTTCATCATGATTATCTCTTCATCTCCGAAATAGGCCTACAAGTAGTTCTCTTCGGCAGATTTCCATAATACCGCCTTTTTAACAGTTTGTTATCAAGTCACCATATTCAATGCTATGTCAATATCACCATAATGCTGCACATAACAGAGGTTTTGCTTTCAACTCCAGGCAGCTTATCTCGGTGTGTGTGAACATCACATCTTTCGGCTCGTGCGTGGCGTACCTCCTGCTGGTGGCCCAGAACCTCATGACTTTGTTTCCTGCCGGGATTACAAGCTACGGCAACTGGTTGATAATAACAGCTGCAGTTCTCAGCCCTTTTTGTTGGCTGGGGACCCCAAAGGATTTCTGGTAAACATATAAGTTGTTTAAAAAAGTGAGGACCTGTCCAAAAAGATAAGCGCCATCAGTAGGAATAAGTTGGAAAAAAATTAACTTAAGTCTGACTAACATGATTTTCGGTACAGTAAGCTCTCACCAGAAACTGCTATGCGTCTCGCCCAAGCTTAGCGGATGGCTACTGGCTGCCCTGCTAGGTTATTGTCGTTAGGTCATGATTCTTTGAAGTTCAAAGGAATTGGAAAATAAATACATTCTGATAAGGTTTTGTTTCACTGTAGCATATGAGAAATATTTTTAAAGATCTTTTCGAAGACTGTTATACAAAGCATAATATTTAGAGCGGTTATAAAATAAGTTTCTTCGAGCAAAATATCAGGAAATGAACAGTCAACTAACTTAGGAAATCTTAAATAAGCCTATTTCTGGCATTTTCATGGTATTATTTTATAATTCAGCAATGTTTAAGATTTTTTTTTTATATTATATATAAATACCATTTATTAGAAAACTACAGAGAGAAAGTGCGGACCTAGAATTTGATGCTACATCTAAGAAAAAAAAATAAACATTAATCCAACTGATATTGGCTTAATTCATGTTGTTTTAGACGTACAAAGCACATAAAGGAAGCCTGAGAATTTAATTATAGTGATAGCGAAGCTAGCAGTCTTTTGCCTCGAACGTGCGGGCAAGTGAGTCTATTTTGTGCCGGCACCTCACGAAAGTCATTAATGCCCTTAGTGGAGCTAAAGATCTCCCACATACTGCCAGGTCTCAAGAAAAAATCGTGCGCAACACTCTTCTCTTCAAACAAGGACTAAGAAGTTGAATCGCTAAGAACAAGCAAGTCCATATTTTTATAGGACATAAACAAACTAGCTTGTAACGGATCTTAGAAAGATCATAGAAATGGTTTGTCCTGTAAAAATATGCACTTGATCGTTCTTAGCGATTCAACTTCTTAGTCTATTCAAGTCAGCATGAAAGTCACTGTTCCTGAAGCATCTAATTATGTAGATGTGGATGGCTCAGTGGTAAAGTGTCTAGTCTTGTCTCGGCAAGGCGATGGGTGCCGCATCGAGGTGCAGGTTCGATCCTTTTTCATTCCATCTGTTTTTATGTTTTATGTCTTTCGTCTTATTTGTCGGTCGCGAGATAGATCTAGGTTTGCGGTTGATTTTCGATGAAGTTTATAGTGTCAAACTGTTCCCACGCACTCACAAAATATGCAGAAAACACAAACGCTTGCATGTTGCCCTCATTTTGTTCTGCATGGCTGATTGATACGCTTGTTTGTTTCTATCCCCATATGTCAAATTATTTTCTTCTGGTTATTCTAATAAATTCCTTAAAGAAAGAACAATTATTTATTGACACATCATCCGACTGGAAATAGACCAGCAGAAACTAGGTAGAAAACTTTCAAGAAATCTCTAAACAATTAACTCTTCCACTCAAGGCGAAATATTTTAGGTATTCCAGATTAAGTATGCAAATAAAGTTTTTATGGATTTCAAATTATAGCAAAAATTTGAAATTCTCTACCCCTTCATCCTTCTTAACAAGACAGATAAAACTTTTAAGAATGTTGACGGCTCTGAACTCACACTGAGAACTTTTAAATTCAGAATGAGATAACTTTGAAATACATAATTGTTTACAAAATCAGTAAATCTGAAAATGCTTTTCAGTCACCATTATTATTTTGTTGAATACTCGCAGTATGTCAAAGATTTTTCCTCAGCGAGTTTGATACATTGCTTTTTTTCAAATTATTCTTTAGATTCAACGGATCAATTGAAAAAAAAAAAAACAACGCTTAAGTAACGTCTTGCCTAATCCAGTCGTGCGGGTCAACCAATCAGCTTGGTAGGTGTGTCGCACCAGTGTCATAACTGTCAGGAAACAACAGTCTCACGTATCTCACTCAGGCTGTCACAACATAAAAAAGAAACAAACAAACAAAAAAAAAACTAGGCTAAAGAGATTCAATACATAAAGACAGTTTCAGGGCTGTAATATGTAAGTGATGTGTATAAAATTACCATTTCTGTTACTCACAACACAACCATCACGACATAACTTTGGTTTCGGCTGAGATATGCTGAGCTTTTTCGAAAACCGGAAACCGATAGAAAGAAAACTCCGTGGGATTTGGGTCAAAAAGATAAAGTTAAAGATTCAACCGCTAATGATTTCTGGAGTCGCCATTGCTTCTGTCTGAATTCTGTTAAATCATTGTATTACAAAAAGGAAATGTAAAAAATGGCATGGAAAAGATCTCTTTTAAAAATTGTTTAATACTTGTATTTTTCTATTACTCTGCGGCCAAACGTGCATGTAAAAACTGTAGACAATAAAATGAGAATATTCTTTCCAACACTAAGAAGAGTGCTCCTCGGAGTCTCTCTCTCTCTCTCTCTCTCTCTCTCTCTCTCTCTCTCTCTCTCTCTCTCTCTCTCTCTCTCTCTCTCTCTCTCTCTCTCTCTCTCTCTCTCTCTCTCTCTCTCTCTCTCTCTCTCTCTCTCTCTCTCTCTCTCTCTCTTGGAGGTGTGGGAAAATTATGTCAATATCATTTCATGTGAATTCTTCCAAACTCTGTGTATTTCGATGAATTCTCTCAGGAAAAGGGGATAATGTGTCTATTGTAGATGCAATCTTCTCTCCCCTCAGGCCTGTCGCTCTTTGTGCTGTTCTCACCACGGCTGTGGCAAGCATCCTCATCCTGACACAGATAGTCAGAGACGCTTCAAATGTACCGACACCTTTCTTTGCACCACTGGACTTTAAATCTTTCCTCATGGCGTTTGGTTTATTATCATTTGGTTTCGGCGGACATCAGGTGTTTCCAACCATTCAAGTTGATATGAAGAGACCAGAAAATTTTGTCTACTCTGCGGCTTTCGGGCTTTCAAGTGAGTCATGACAGTGTTTTGGTGTACTAAGAAAAACTTGGATTCCTTAGGAAGTCTCTTGGTAGGCCAGGGAGAGAGGAGAAACTGAGTTATAACGTTAACTGGTTGGGCTGTCATTGGGTCTGTGATAGCTTCACAACAATCAGCCTCAATCCAGATTGTGATTGTTTTACATAACTTGACGAGATGTACTTTTTCCTCTTTTGCATAAGTTAACATTGTTTGTTCGTGTTTTTGTGTTATTGTTTTTTGTTTTTGAATTTTTTAAATATAAAAAAGTATAGCAGCCGAGTGACAGTTTAGTAAATGTATTTTTTTAACAAATGTGTCCATTTCTACTGCATGAAACACTGAACATACAGATTGTCGAGTAAAACACACACTGATTGTAAAACTAATCATGGCCTATTTGGTTATCTTTGACTCTTAAATATGGATATATTACCGAACTTACCACACACCTCAGCATTAATTTTTGTGAGATTATAGACGGAGATCTTCGTTAATACTTATCTTTCAAAATCTTCAAAACTCAGTTGTTTTACTATTTAAATTGAAACTGTTTAAGAAATTCCGTTACCATCAACTTTTTCCTGTAAGAATTAAGTTATGTCAATGGTTGTGGTTTTAAGATAATGCAAAACACTTGTGATATCATGTCGTACATCGAGATAGAGTTTGGTAAGATCAATTTATACTTCCTTTTCTTTGACTCCCTTTCAATCTTTGTCAAAATCTATCTCTCACTAAATTTCCGTCTCTTTCTCTTTATCTCTCTATCTCTTTTTAATCTTTTCCCCTGTCTCTCTCCATTTTCACATCTTCATTTCTCTCAATCTCGCTGTATTTTTCTCAAGTTCTGCTCATCATTTCTCTTTCTTGATACCTCTCTCTTGGCGTCTCTGATTTTTTTCTTCTTTTTGATTTATGTCCGTCTCCTTGCCTCTCTCTTTTTTTTTCTTCTTCTCTCTCTCTCTCTCGATCTTGAACAGTCTCCCTCTGTTTTTCTTCTTTCTCCCTGTCCATATTTACTCTGTCTTTCTCTCTTCCTATCCCTGAGCGCCTCTCCCCTCCCTCTCCCCATTGTATAAATTATACCCCTTTATCTTCCACTCACTGTGCTTATCCATCTTCCCTGCTCTTTTTCTCCGCCTTTTTCTCTATTTTCTACATGACTCATCCTGTTTCCACATTCTTATTCCTTCTGTCTCTTTCTCTTCTTATTTCCCTCATTCTGACGAGCTATCTCTCGCAGTGTCTCTTGTGTTTTACTGGAAAAAATCAAGACCATGGCTTCAGTTTACTTAAATTTGGATCTAGATCTCTTCAGCCCTACACTAAAAACTGAGACTTGCTTCTCGTGTAAAACGGATTTAAATCACTTTGATATGGACGGCTAGTCAAAAGATAAACACAAACTGTCTATATCAAGAGCCTCTGTGCTGGGAACTTGGAGATACCTTATGAGATGCTGAGTCTTTTATCCTATAGATTGCTATATAGCAATCAGGTGCAACAGACTTAAGACAGAAATGTCTGCCCAGCAACTGTTTTTTCTCTTGACTGATAACGGTTAATGCGTGAGTTTTCTTTAAAAGCTTTATGATGCCCAGAAACTAAAGATATTTTTTCACCTGGTTCAAGCACCAGGAAGACTGACGGTCAATCTTCTAGTGTCACCTCTCTATCTCTCCTCACCAGTTGTTCTCTGCATGTATCTTCCTGTGGCTGTCACTGCCTTTACGGTGTATGGCTCAAACATCCACGACAATGTGCTTATGTCCCTTCTACCTGGGTGTTTGCATTCAATAGCGATGGTCCTTATGACTGTTCACCTGCTGGGCGGCTTCATCATCATCCTCAACCCTGTCAACCAAGAGATGGAGGGGATCTTTAATATCCCAAACTGTGAGGAACAAGAATGCATTTTTTGTTAATGTCTTAAGATTAGTGATTAACTAATTCTTGAATTAATTAGTAATTATATGGATAGATAAATAAAAACTGATCAGTAGCTGGAAAGATCAGTCTATAGAGGAATGATTTATTTTATATATTAATGTCCATAAGGATTACTCGAGGGACCTTGTGTGATATAAATAGTTTGAAACTAGCGCTTCGTACAAAACTCTGAACCAAAAAAGTTGTCTTGCTTCCTCTCAGGTTTCTGTTTTCGCCGCGTCATGCTGAGGACAGGCATCGTCGGTCTTCTCCTGTTTGTGGCCTTGTCAGTGCCGCAGTTCGGCGCCATTATGGCTCTGATCGGCGGCTCCACTATGGCGTTTCTAGTGTTTATCATTCCATCAGTGTGCTACCTCAAGCTCTCCTCCATGAAGGGGAACTGGAAGACAGTGTAAGTGTACATACGGTGTTTATCATTCCATCAGTGTGCTACCTCAAGCTCTCCTCCATGAAGGGGAACTGGGAGACAGTGTAAGTGAACAAGCGGTATTTATCATTCCATCAGTGTGCTACCTCAAGCTCTCCTCCATGAAGGGGAACTGGGAGACAGTGTAAGTGTATCAGCGGTGTTTCCTTCCATCAATGTGCTCCCTCAAGCTCTCCTCCATGAAGGGGAACTGGGAGACAGTGTAAGTGTACATACGGTGTTTATCATTCCATCAGTGTGCTACCTCAAGCTCTCCTCCATGAAGGGGAACTGGGAGACAGTGTAAGTGTACATACGGTGTTTATCATTCCATCAGTGTGCTACCTTAAGCGCTTCTCCATGAAGGGGAACTGGAAGACAGTGTAAGTGTACATACGGTGTTTATCATTCCATCAGTGTGCTACCTTAAGCGCTTCTCCATGAAGGGGAACCGGGAGACAGTGTAAGTCTACCAGCAGTGTTTATCATTCAAACAGGGTGCTGGCTGCAAAATGATCCACTCTGTGGGTAAACGTGTAGTTAGATGATCAGGGTTTTGTGACATATAATTAAACAATTTGAAACAAGCTTTACCAGTTCATGTAAAAATAACCTGCCGATACGGAATCACCATACAAGGATCTAATATGCTTGTAAAAATTTGACCATGATTGGCAGATCGGACCCCTGAACTTTATCTAATTGCAAATAATTTTTTGTCTTATTCTAAACACACTTTGCCGGAGAAGAGCCGTATTTAGTACTCAAAAATAGATCCAGATCTAGATTCTGGATCGTGACGCCAAAGAAATGATCCGAAAAAAATTAAACTTATTGATGTTGATACTTGCAAAAATTTTCCACAAGGCTGAGATAATGTTTTTCCACAGATCAAGAATCTGATATTGAAGTCTCTTGGTGAAGTTCATTTTGAAATACAAAAGCCTGTGCGCCAGGCTGCAGCTAGATTATAACATCCCTCTATGCATCACGGTTGTCTCAATACGGCATCCTGAGACAGTGCATAGGCCTCACGAAGTTTCATAGGGAAGAAATTCCGTGAAGAAAAGGGAAAATTTGAAAAAAGGGAAACGTAATCGCTGAGTAATTTGCTGAGCGGATTAAATTGTCTTTACGTACCTTTTCAGTTAAGAGTCAAAGAAAAGTAGGTCCTAAAGGTTGTAATTGTGACTTCCAATAAACTTAACATCATCATAGATAAATTATTTTAAGGCAACTGATAGTTTATATTACATCCTATTTTTATATTTTTCTTCTTGAACCATCCTTACCTTGTTTATCTCCTTGATCCTGTCCAGAGTTGTCCCGCTTCACGAGAAGGTGCTGTGTGTGGAGATAGTGATAGTGGGAGCTTTGTCCGGAGTAGCAGCAACCTACTCAGCTCTGGACGCTTTGACCTACAGTCACTTCTCGAAACCGCTCTACCTTTCCTGGTGCTCAACTGAGTAACTAAGGCCTCCTCAACCCTCAAGATGCTCAGCGAGAGCCAGTTACTGAGGCCTCTCTACCTTTCCTGGTGCTCAACTACTTGCAGTAACTGGTGCCTCTCCAACTCTCCTGGTGCTAAACTACAGCCAGTTACTGAGGCCTCTTCTCTCATCATGCTGAACTACAGCCATCTGCTGAGGCCTCTTTAGGTCTCCTAATGCTCAACCACATCCTTAGCAAGGCCTTTTTATTTCTCCTAATTTCGATGCTATGGGGTATACCATATCTCTTTAAGCTTGAGACATCTGGTTTTTTTTTTGCTTTATATTGGCAAAAGCCAATCCTAGACTTCTCTTCGCTGATATTTTTCGCAAACCTAAAGAAATTCTGTCCGTGTTTTACAATGTTTGAGCCTTAATTTGATTTCTTACATCCTAGATTCCATAGGAGCAACCTTATTAAATTGAACCATATAAGCTCCGTGTGCCAACTGCTAAGAACAAAAAATAGTGGCGAAAACGTGTTTCCGACCCGTGATTGGCTTTTGTAGCATTTGCCGAGTTATAGGCATGCCAATACAAATTTTATTCTTAACAGTTGCTTAAATTGACTGGTTGATTGATTGATCGGTAGAACCATGTTAAAAGTAAAGCTTTTTTAAGATAATCCCAAAATGTTTTCTAAATCACTTGATAAATAAATGCCACGCAGAAAAGTGCTGAAAGATGAAATTGATGGCAACGGCTCGGCATCATAAAGCCTTGACATGACATTCTCCAGGCGGGCGGTTCTCAGCACAGCTGCTACATGGTCTCCGCTCTTGCAGATAATTGAGCCTGGTTGGGTTTAACTTCAAGACATCTCTAATTAGAAGTAGTCAACCCCAAAAGTAAATACAAAGAGAAAAGGAAATTGTAGTGTGTCTAGTAAAAATCTGAAGCAGTGGCTTACTGCTCAAGAACACTCACAAATCAAGTGCATTTAAAGAGAAGATAGATAGATAGATAGATAGAGAGAGAGAGAGAGAGAGAGAGAGAGAGAGAGAGAGAGAGAGAGAGAGAGAGAGAGAGAGAGAGAGAGGGTGTTGGCGAGAGAGGGAGACAGTTGCATCAGCTATAAAAAAAAACAACCCACAAGCAAGCACTAGGAGGAAAGAAAAAAATGCAATATTTTCAGCAATATCTACCATTGCATCAGACTCATACCATTGGAGATGTTTTTGCTTTGAGCTTCTCTGGAGCAGTTTAACACGATCATCTCCTAACTGGTGTAGAGCTGAGTATAATTTAAAGGAAGACTGACACCTGTGGTGTTGGTTTGACATAGACGTTTGCGTCCGACATGTCAAACGGTCTACCGATAAACTTTAAATATAATTGTGTTCGTGTTTCGTTCCCGTCTGAATTCTAGAATTCCAGTTACTGTGCTCGTCCATTGAACTCACACAAGATTTTACATCTCTAGAGTTTGGGCGTCAATCCAATAGGTGTGTCCGAAAAACACAGCCTCTTTGCATGAATCATCAACTCTAGTATTAGAGAATGTCTATCGGGAATTGTTTGGGGTGATTTAGATTAGACTGTGCACTCCGCAAAAGTGATCTAATTAATTGGACTTCACTTTTCTACTTATTTTTGACTACATTCACATATTTTATTCGTTTTATTTTGTAATAAAACCACTTTGTGTGTATAATTAAAAGATGAATTCATAATTATTCTATTTTTATGCCTATGTCACAAGTGATTTGTTTTCTAATAGTAATGTATTACAATAAATATTAATCTAAATTTACGTCTTCTTCTGCTCTGCTTGTTGTCTTCTATACGCATTAGTTTTCACAGTCACTATTTTATGATAAAAATAATGGCAAGCATAGATATTGAAAAAAAATCATGATTTCGTAGAATATAAATGAAATGAATATAATCAATGCGTAAACAGTTATCTATCTAGTGCAAAGAAACCATGTAGCCTGACTAAAGATACGGTATAGCATTATTGACAGAAAATGCAGTATGATAAAGCAATGAAGCTAAATGATAAAAAATTGCAAAATTTTACTCCAAAGGATAGCCTGTAAAGCTGAAGCATGGAGATTTATCAATTAAATTAACGAACATACAACTTTCTCGACAGCCCCATTTCCAGCTAGGGTTAACAAAGCAATTGAATCAATTCTATATCATGTTCTGAACAATGATGGAACCGATGGCGATCAAACAGTGAGGAGGGCGCAGAATGCAAAGAAAACATAGAAAGGAGTCAAGAATCACTTTAAAAAGACGTGGAAATGATGGAGGGACCGTCAGTCATAAGAATACATGGTGTTGAGTCCATTGCAAGCAGGACAGGTTTTCCTGCTCACTGTTTCAGAAACCTACTCATAAGTTAGCCGGCTATTGCCTAAAGGAACTTGTATAAAACAAATAACGTTAATGTAAAATCACTGGTACTGGACTAAGGGGACAGAATCCAGCAGAGACTCACATACACTGAGAGAGGAAGTACTAGAACGTCAGGTGATAGTGCATTTATGGAAAGCGTTATTCTAAGCCAATCATTAAATAAGGCACTTTTGCAGTATAAAAAGGCGCAAAATTATATATACATATATATATATATATATATATATATATATATATATATATATATATATATCAGGAGATGATTTTCAAAAATGCGAATTTATTATGCTGGTAACGAAGATACTAGAGTTTGTTCCAAGTAAAAGAGAGTGTTAAGAATAATCAGGATCACTTACTGGTAATCTTTTCCTCCGTGACGGCTCTTCTTTGGCAAACTTTACCGTAAGAAACCAATAGTACTACAAGAATACTGTATTGTTCTTCAAAACTTTAACTTTCATGACTGTATATTACTGAGATCTTAAAAAATAACATTGATTAATAAATTGATTTAGCTATTGAGAGGTTTTACAAACCCAGTCGACCATGAGCGGTGATCAGAAGGTTTCCATATCTGTGTATATGGCTGACTTTCTCAAATTGCGGTATATTAAAGCGAAGCTTGTTAAGGTTACATGAAAAAAGATCGGAGAAGATCCAGGCATGGTGGAGAAGAGCATATTATAAAATCAGTCATTAAAAGAGCGATGTTTCTTGTAGCTTGATTAATCTCACCGACTAGCATTTGGATGAGTTGAGTCCATTTGTTTTACTTTATTATCAAAATCAACTTTATTTCATTCTATGCTGTGCATCCGCATTATTGGAATTGATTATTTCTAGATGCATATTAATAAGTTACAAAATAATGTAAATAATCACCTTAAACTATTCAAATTAATGCAAATATATAAAGGAGAGAGAGAGAGAGAGAGAGAGAGAGAGAGAGAGAGAGAGAGAGAGAGAGAGAGAGAGAGAGATAGACAGAGAGACAGAGAGACAGACAGAGAGACAGACAGAGAGAGAGACGGACAGACAGACAGACAGAGAGAGACAGACAGATAGACAGTCAGACAGACAGAGACAGACAGACAGACAGAGAAAGAATTTGAACCTCAATAAATACTATTCATTAAAGCCCGTAGCCCAAGTGACATAGAGAGAGAGAGAGAGAAAGAGAGAAAGAGAGAAAGAATTTGAATCCCAATAGATACTATTCATTGAAGCCCATGGCCCACATGTCATAGAGAAAGAGAGAGGGGGATATATATATATATATATATATATATATATATATATATATATATATATATATATATATATATAAACTGTTGATGAAAATTGTCAATTGCCAATTACACTTGAAGAACCATGATCATTTCATTACGGGTTCATCTTTGCGTCAGGACAAACTATTTTCAAACAAAGACTCAAATGACACAACGGTAGGTGTACAAGATCGATATCAAACCTGTGGCTTTTACAACAACTAATTTATAGTCTTCCTTTGTGACTAGTGACAGAGCATAACAATTTGAATAAAAACAATTTTAGAGTCAACTTAACACTTAACGGCTTTTATTAATTTTGAAAACAGCATCAGCGGTGTTGGTGTAAACAATGCGAGATGAGCCGTTTGTTGACCAAACTCTAAACTCTACACCGAGTGAGGGGTGAGTTTTATCTTCTAGTCATGCACCGGTAGTTCGAACCTTGGGAACCCCTGATAGTTGGGCTTAACGTAGAAGATATAGATAAAAAGCTTCTCAAGCTGCTGCAGTTTTGTTGCTTGTCAATCACCAGTAATGTTTAGCGAGAAGAGTGGAAAAAGGTTGAGAAAAACATGCAATCTTGTTAGAGTAGGACAGAGCCGACTCGCAGACAACCCGCAGTGTACTTGACTGAGACTGACCCTATGCAAATCTTTACACACTGAATTTTGAATATCTATGGGTACTTCTCTACGCACAGTTTTACATCCGTGCCTCGTGTTTGATTTTTCTTTTTAAAGAGAATGATCAAGCAGCCATTGAAATAATTATGCCTCTTGCAGAGACAGTTCTCTCCCTTTATGGTATTTCAACCACCGTATAAGCCAATGATACTAATATTTCATTTTATACACTAAGGGTAATAAGAATGAGCGAGCCTTTTTATGGTAATACATACATTCATCAACTAGACCGTGTACTGAATAATGTTATTGATTTATTTTTTTCCTAGAGAAAAAAGACAAACTTTACGGGTATAAATTAATTCAGTTTAACTTGTCTTCAAAAACCTATTGTCTAAAAGCTTTGGTGACACTATCTGTACAGCATTTCGAAGTTCCTCAGGATATGTGTTCTCTTGCTTCTGACTCATAATCACTTGTGGACTATGAGGGTGTGTAAACCATGCACGTTTCTCACGTGTGATCAGAAAGAAACAAACAAAAATGAACAGGTAACAGCCAATTTAGTTCTTTCTATTTCTTTCATTATGCCTGGCATGCTGTGATTGCGTGTTTTTAAAGTAATTGTACGAGTCAGACTTGGAGTCAGATGTAGTGAAAATAAAACTAAACGTGAATTTTATGAGATGTTATATGAATACATTTGTCTTGGACTATTCCGTGACGTTCCCCGTGATTGAAGCATATATCTGTTTTGTTTTGTTTTTTTTTTACTTCGAGCTATGTCTCCATCTGAAAGTCAATCTTATTCATTCGTTACAATCATGAGGTTTAATAAAATACAGTCGCGGAGATTGCAAAGTTTGAGTGGGAAGTTTTTAGGCTATTTTAGTTTGTTTGATTATTTGGGGTTTTTTTTTCTAATTTTTTTTTTGTCTCATAATTCTTGCCATGAATTGACACATTGACACAATGATAATTATCCCAAGTTTCAACCAAGACTTGTATCTCGTATCAGCAAAGTACAATTGTCTTTTATTCTTCACTCAAATCTTCAGAACAGGCTGTTATGAAGGAATGGCAGTTGACGAAGCAGTAGCAGAAAAAGAAACTTGAACCTAAAACTACTTATGGTGGAGCCAGGCCTAAGTTCTGAACTTTAATGGGCCTAGTTAGTGACGGGGAAAATAAGTTTCCTCCTTTTTTACACCAATAGGCTGCTAGAGTGGCGGTATATTAACTTACTGCATAACTTTGTATTAGTTCACCGTCGCCAACTTTCACAAATAGTCTCAGGTTAAACCCAGCCTGAAGTCATAATCAATTCGTGACATGGTCCGCGGTCTATTTCAGCTACGTGGATGAGAAAAGAAGAGAATATGTCGGCTGACACCCTTTGCTGATCATCCATCATCTTGCTCTTTGCTTCGATTCAAGTGTTCTAAATGTTTTGTTTTAAAGAGAGGAAAAAGTACAGGTTTAATTCTCAATGTTTGCTTTTCTTATTATACCGTTAGCACGGCTCCGTACAGAAACACGGTAACTGGTGGACATATTTAATAACTTTATTCGGGCTGATTGGCCAGTCTCCAGCATCAGATTATCTGGCTTTAATCTAGATCTAGCACCTAGCTCGCGCGTCTCTGTTGTGGATGTAAATTTACACACCGTTTGAATCGCTCGAATACACAATACGGTAGCACAGTCGTGCAAAAAGAATTGCTTGCAGGTCACGTTTGATCAAAAGCTGCGAATCGCTTAAAATTTACTAAACTAAGCCAAATTGTACAAGAGCACAGTGTTATCGGTATTATCGAGCTTAGCAATCTGAGTTTAAAGCTTCGAGCTCGGGAAATACAGAGACCTTTGCAGCTGGCACGCTGAAAGCTCCTTTTCCTGGAGATATCAGGATGAAATACCGCATCAGATCTCGGTCTTGCATGTCCACAAACGGTGTAAAAGTTGGTTTTTATTTGATCGAGCGAGGTAGGTTCTCTTGGTTCCCCTGGTTGCGGTGGACAATGTCCAAGTTTCTGAATCGGACATCTGTTGGTTTGGAAACCTCAAAGTTCCCTGAAAGTCTTTATTCTAGTCAATAGTTACCTTGGCTTGATCTGATTACAATAGGCCTTTACCTCTCGGTCTCATCATGATCATGTATGTCATGATTCTCGCGGGCGGGCCAGCGTGCAGTCTAATGCTGAGTGAGTAGCAGTCAAGACTTTCTGCTGCTTCATATTGCCATCATGATAAATAGGAAAAAGTATTACTGTTCTTATAAAACATAAAAAAGGAATGAGTCGTTTCGGAACTAATAACAAAACAGGCATCATCCACAGTGATGGCTCTCCTCTCTAGCGTTATGTCTTATATCTAGCATATCTTATTGTTAAACATTTATATCACATTCTTTTGTGGTTATCTATATGAACTTTGAGTAACAAATATCTTCTTCTTTAGTAGTCACTGGCCCTTAATTTTTGCTCTAAAGCAGTTCTTTCTCACTTTACGAGCCTTGGGTAGGTATAAGAAGGCATGAACATAACGCAAGAATTAAAGAAAGTATTGTTCCTCTAGACAAAACATTATAGTCCTCTTATACCGTAGAGAGGGGATCAGTGAAAGGACAGGCACAATAGGAAATTATTGTAAACTCATATTTTTACTCATTTTGTCGCCTGATATAGGTAACATGAATAGGCCAGTAATGTTAACTCCAGATTTTTTTTTGGAGGGACAGTCTCAGGATATTCCGATATTAACATTGCTCACCTTTTGTTCAAGATATGCAGGGGAAGTGGAATCAAGTAAATTACAAACGTTTATCATAAGAGGAGAAAAAAATTTGAAGCAAAGTAAGCTTTCACATAAAAAAGAAAGGAAGATATTTATGAGCAAGTTGTTAATAACAATTGATATGGATGATGTTAAATCATTTACATCAACAGCAGCAAAAATGAGATGAAAATAAACATCATTATTAAGATAAGTCAAAATAAGAACGGAAAAGTAAACAAAAAAAAAAAGAAAGAAACTCAAAAAAACAAGTGTTTTAGATGCCGGATTATCAACAAAATTGTTTTCTATACAAGACATTTTTTTAAGTAAAGAGGCTCGTTTGAAGCTTATAAAATATGGTTTAATGATTTGTGGGTTCAATAGCAAGGTGTATGTAAGCACTGTATTCTCTTTTCAAGCACACCACCAGTATTGCTGAAAAAAGGACAATTTGATATAACAACCACAAAACATAATAACAGTTATAATTCAATGAGAAATTTATGAGACCCAATTAGAGATAGATGAAGGGAAAAAAACACTTTTATTAAACTAGGCGTAACCAAAGCTTGCAATCGGTAAAATAAAAAAGGTCAAACAATAGGTTAAAAAGATCAAAATGTTGCAATCCAAACCACCTAGAAGGCAGATGGAATCAAGGTCTGGAATTCGACCTTGTTTCGGTGAGGATGGACAAAAAGCATAAATGCCAGGCAAAATATCCAATTTTGATAATTGAGTCATCAAGACTAGCGGAAGCGATTTTGATTTACATTCCAAATGTGGATAGACTATGAGTTGCGACAGTTCGCTTACATTTACAAGGAGAAGTAGGAGTTAAAGGAATAACAAAAAAAATTACTACAGATATGTAATGTTGATTAGTGTTTTGCGAATCTTTGTTAAACCTACCCGAGGGGTTGTACTAGTCAAAGAGGACGAAGGAAAGGAATAATCTAACAGGAGTTTCCGCACTCAAAAATCATCCAAAGAACTGATCTCGATACCTGATTCTTTTTTCCATAAAAAAAATTGTACCACAACGTCCTGCGAATTTTGTAGGGATCAAAATCAATTCGTTCATTTTTGTAACGTCATTTCTCTTTAGACACAAAACCAGAATCAAGATCTAGATGCAGCAGCTGTCTACAGAGAGGTTTTATAAGAGCCGTAACCTGCCTTATTACAACCTTATCATTTTGGGAGCGACTATAAACCTAAAGTTATGTTGTTGAAACCATTTTTTTCCTAACAACACGAGTAAGATGAAAATTATATAATATCGTTTGATAGACCCTTTTTACTCACAGCTTTTTATGAGCGCTACGTTTCTTTTAATAACCCATACTCATTTAAAACTCTATACGCTCTACAATCTGAGCCTTGTCGAATTATAAGTTTGAAGGCTATAGACTCCGTGTGTAAATGTCTCCATGTATCAGTTGCCATTGAAAGATTCCTAATGCCCGATCTTTTCTTCTCATTATGAAATCCTGTTTCGGTATTTTCATTATCCAGATTTGGAATTTCTACAAAGCAGTCTGTAAGAAATTGCGTCAGACCGCCGTCCAGTTTTTCTTATGTTCAGTTTGACTCTACAGTGAACGAGCTTTGTCGCGAAAGAAACAAGTTTACGCCTGTTTCCATTTTTATTTCTTTTTTTTCTTAACTTGATCATTTTTTTCTTCCAAATCTTAAACGTTTACTGTAAATAAGGAACAATATTCGTTCACTCGCAGTCAAAGGTATCCAATGATGGACCTTGGATATTTGCTCACACTATCAACATAATTTTGTTTTACGGTTATCATGAGAGCATTATTTTGATAAGTCCAACCCATTCGGAAGATTGGGTTAGCAATGAGTTGCCTAAACGTCATACACCCTTTTCTAAAATCTTATTTCTTTAAATAGGTTGAGGTGGATGTTTTTGGAGTTTTGAGCATATGAGATCCTAGTATAGGATCCGTTCAAAACCTGAAACATTGGAAACCCTAAATTCTGAATTTAAAAAAAAGAGAGCCAAAAACCTGAACTTCGATTCAAATTCTGTGGTAGGTATCAACCATCACGCATCAATATTTGAGTTTTCACTGTTTCTTTGATATGAGGTTATTTTTGGACACCCTGAACAAGATTCGACAGAATCAACATATTTTCCTTGGCCAGATGTGTTTACAGAAAGATGAGAAGAAAGAGGGAAAGAAGTCACGGGGTCTGACTGTCATGACCACAACATTCTTCCTAGTAGGGGAGATTGCTGGCTGCGGACTCTTGTCTTTTCCTTGGGCGTTGAGTCGCACAGGTTCGTAGACCAATTGAGAGCTTGGGAGATTGCTGGCTGCGGACTCTTGTCTTTTCCTTGGGCGTTGAGTCGCACAGGTTCGTAGACCAATTGAGAGCTTGGGAGATTGATACATGAGGAGCGATTTTGAGGGAGAGTGTGAAAGAGAAAGAGACAGAGAGAGACAGACAGACAGACAGACAGACAGAGAGAGTGACAGAGACAGAGAGACAGAGAGAGAAAGAAAAAAACGACCAGAAAAAGATAGGCATTGTTTGTAGATACTTGTTTGGCGCATCTTTTCATTGCAGTAGAAAAATCTACTCTGAAACGTAATTAAGAAACTTTTCAAAGTTGCTTAGTTTACAATATTTCACCTATCTGTCACTTAACTGAGACGACCATAAGGTGAGTTACAGATATCAAAGTCATTAACTGTAGCCTAACATTGTTATTATTGTTAGGAGTGGCCTGGATTTTTACTTTAAGTAAACTATGCAGTTTTTTGACCTATTGATATAATTTTTATCAGTGGTTTGACCAATTTTGCAAATTCATTTCGATTGTTAGAGTTTCAACGATGGCCTTTTAAATCAACTAGCAGATGTCGTTGTATAGACCTTAACAGTATCAATAGGTTTGCTTGCTTTTCTACTCCATCTTTTACTGCAGCCTAAGCATATCATTAGAAACACTGTGGTCGATGAACTAATATCTTCATAGAATTCTATCTTCTCATAGAGAGTGAAATAAAGTACAGAACATGAGTTCTTAGATGCACTCAGTGATTTCTATTGAACAGAAATTATTCTTGGTTACTTGAAGGAACTGAGATCCTGCAAGAGAACACTTGCGATGTTATAGTACTTAATGCTACCGCCTTCAGAGACCACAACAGGTTGTGGTCTGATTTAAGAATCTTTGGTTTAAAACAAAAAATAGTTTTAATTGCAAAAATGTGTCTCGCATTTCTGACTCGGGACGCAACATTTGGAGATTTAAATCACCACAAGACATCCACATACAGCCTACAGCTTGTAGCCACAAGACATCCACATACAGCCTACAGCTTGTAGCCACAAGACATCCACATACAGCCTACAGCTTGTATCCTAAAGTCAACTGTAGGCAAACGGCTGTTAGGTGCATAGGACATTAGCGCATACAGTGAATGTTATCCCGAGGTGCACTATACACAACATCTGAGGATGGTGGTCCTCAACCGTAGACAGAATATTCATCATAAAATCTTCTTCCTTGATGTTTCAGGTTGGGTCGGTATTCTCATCATTGTGTTTTTCGCTGGAGCGGCCATCTATACGGGCAATCTGTTAGGTCGGTGCTGGATGATGGTTCAGCAACGTAAGTTGGAGTACAGTTCCCAACCAGTACGCCATCCTTATCCTCTCATTGGTGAACTGGCGTTCGGTGCACCTTGCAGGTAAGTTGAATCGGGTGGATACGAGTGTTTCGTTGGATTTGGAGGAAAATTATATATCAAAGCTGGACTTTTGCTTTTATGTAGTTTCTAGTAAAAAATGGGCGTTAAGGAGGCAAGAATGTTTAGCGAATGCTAAAAGATAAATTTCTGTGGAAATCTCCACTTAGATCTTGACATTATCATTAGTTTTGTCCTTATCATCTTATGATGAGCACTATCTCATTCACCATCACTGCTTTCAGGCAGCTGATCTCTTGCTGTGTAAACTTCACGTCTTGCGGCGCATGCGTGGCGTACCTCCTGCTGGTGGCCCAGAACCTCATGACTTTGTTTCCTGCCGGGATTACAAGCTATGGCAATTGGTTGATAATGACAGCTGCAGCTCTCTGCCCTTTTTGTTGGCTGGGAACCCCAAAGGATTTCTGGTAAACAGAGAGTCCTTATCAAAAGATTTAGTACCGCTATAAGTATAAAAATCCTAAGAAAACAGATTAAACTTTAGCTAGCCTATGGCGTAAAGGTTGAACACAAGGAGCAAATATAGGGGAAGTAACTGGATCAGAGGTGGCCGGGGCTTTTCGTTTTACAGTGACACAACTGATGGGACGACATTCACCTTATGCAAACGATCCCAGTTAGATCTGTGCATGTCGCTTGACGAAGGTGTGACCTTGCAGATGCGGCGATCCAGTTTGAGAAAGTCACATTACTTACAACATTTTTTTGCTATTTTCAACAGTCTATTGGTAAATACGAAGTAGAAATTACAAATCTTGAGTGAAGATACTGCTTAACAATGGTCAAACATTGGCTGTAATAATAAATTCAAATAAAAATGCCAAAAAAAAAATGCTTGCCGTTTGCAGGAATCGTACCTTCTACTCATTGTCGCGTCAGTAGCCGCTCGCCTAAGCCAGATTTACACAAAATCATTTCTTCGCTTTCTAACAGAGATATAAACAACGTGAGTGTTTACCAAACCTTCATGACTGACTTTGCTAACTTAGAAATAAAGATCTGAATTGCGTCAAAGGCAAATAGCACAATTCGAAAAGTTACCAATGGAGAAAAAAAAACCGATAGAGTAAACAATAAGAATAATTCAGTTTTAATTCATGAATGTTGCGACTGAAACAGACAGTACATCACAGAATGGCTTGTTGAATTACATGCGCCAGCTTCACATGATTTCATTATACTTGTAGGAAAATATAATGTACTCTTATCTCTGTGCTACTAGATCGGAAACCGCCGGAATCAACGGAAACACTCGAAAAGGACGCTGCCATCATGAATATTTTAAAATTGGGTAATAATGAAGATTTCTCAAACTGCTACACACATTTCGTCAGAGCTGACTGACTCCACCTATTTTGTAAATTAATCAAAATGCGGACTGCAATATGCTGTCTATGTTTATGTGATTAATACATGCAAAGTAATGCTAAATAAAGGATACAGGATCAAACTGAATATTAAGTTTAAGAGTACTTATATTCATTCAATACTGACATAAATCTATGGTCATGGTAAATCATAATTATAGCGAATGCAATAGCAGCCTAAAGTTTTTTTCTAAAAATGCAAAAGTTAGAAAGAAATTTCTGATAATTTGTTTGCTGCACTCATCAAACGTTACCTTTTTTTATCTAGTGCTGAAAACTTTCGTTCCAATATTAACATCAAAATATGGAATGTGAGTCTGGAGACGAATTCCCTTGAAGTATTTGTTGTGATGACGTTACTGTCGTAGAGCCCTATAACTAATGTTTTTAGGTTTTTGTTATAAGTTATAGACTGCTTGGTATTCATTTTTTATTCTTTTTATTTTATCGACTACCTTACTCTACAAATGTAATGTACGAATTTCCTGAAGACAGCGCTGTGCCGTAAAAACATTGATTTCTTTATAATTGGACATCTTGAAAGCCTTTTTTAATGAAGAGAACTTATATTATTTATGCGGTTATCATCTCCAACGGTTTGCTTAAATAATATCAACAAGATTATTTATACAGGTGAGGGCAGATAGGTGCAGGAGATAAAATCATAATAAGACACATCCTATACTGACCATTTCTGTTCGATTAAACATATTCATTTGCAAGACACGAAACATAATTTTTTTTAAATTTTATTTCAGTTTGTAAAAGTGATTTTACTCACTGCAGAGACTGCTCAAAGCAAGCCTTGTCATTCACTTTCAGCACATCAGGGAAGCTAAAACTCTTTTCAAATAGCACCGTAACGCAGGCCTGTTAAGTTTTGTTTACTACTTTAGATTTCATCCTCTTTTCTCAGAGCTATGAAGTTTTTTTTTGTTTTTCTTCTCGGGGCTGCAATAATTTAGGTTTACTACCAAAGATTTATTTTGTCCCCGCAGGGCTGCAATGTTTTAGATTAACCACCGACGATTTATTCTCTCCCCTCAGGGCTGTAAATTTTTAGGTTTACCACGAAAGATTTATTCTCTCCCCTCAGGGCTGCAATGTTTTAGGTTAATCACCAAAGATTTATTCTCTCCCCTCAGGGCTGCAATGTTTTAGGTTTACCACGAAAGATTTATTCTCTCCCCTCAGGGCTGCAATGTTTTAGGTTTACCACGAAAGATTTATTTTGTCCCCTCAGGACTGCAATGTTTTAGGTTTATCACCAAATATTTATTCTCTCCCCTCAGGGCTGCAATGCTTCAGGTTTATCACCAAATATTTATTCTCTTCCCCCAGGGCTGCAATGTTTTAGGTTTACCACGAAAGATTTATTTTCTACCCTGCGGGCTATAATTTTTTAGGTTTACTACCAAAAATTTAATCCTCTCCCCTCAGGCCTATCGCCCTGTGTGCTGTTCTCACCACGACCGTGGCAAGCGCTGTGATCCTGGCGCAGGTAGTCAGAGACGCTTCACGCGTACCACCAGCTTTCCATGCTCCATTGGACTTGAAAACTTTTCTCATGGCGTTCGGTTTATTATCATTTGGTTTCGGCGGACATCATGTGTTTCCTACCTTCCAGGTGGACATGAAGAAACCACAGAAATTTGGCACTGCCGCCGCCATCAGTTTCACAGGTGGGTTGTGACTGTCCTCTTATATATGTATGTTTATTCGATCGCAGATTTTGATGAGGTCTCCAAGAGGACTCGTTGGGTGCTTACACATGATTGGGAACAGATGAAAAGCCAAGCTTCCGGTGGGTTCCTTACACTGAAACAAACTTCAACGATGTTGCAAAATGTAATTTTGATTCTGATCTGCATCATGGAAATAAATAGTATTCTTTCTTTTGACATTTATTTTTTCATCCAAACCTTAGATTCTTTTGACTACTAAAAAATAAAAAATACTTCAGAGTGGGATACGCACTAAGGAAAATTGTTCTGTTTCTCTTGTTTTGAAACACATTGCGACATAACACCTAGCATGGTGTTTATTTAATTTGAATATTTTAAAGACCAATGAAATGCTTCTTCTCCTTCTTCTTCTTCTTCTTGTTCTTGTTCTTGTTCTTGTTCTTCTTCTTCTTCTTCTTCTTCTTCTTCTTAAAGACTTCTTCTTCTTCTTATTCTTCTTCTTTTCCTTCTCCTTCTTCTTCTTCTTCTTCTTGTTCTTGTTCTTGTTCTTGTTCTTCTTCTTCTTCTTCTTCTTCTTCTTCTTCTTCTTCTTCTTCTTCTTCTTCTTCTTCTTCTGACTCAAAACGGATTTGACCCTGAATGCATCACAAAAACTTTTTGTCTTGCCATTTTTTAAAAATCTATTTCAAAAAGAAAAAGGATTAAATAACCCAGACGGAAACGCCCGTGTTACAGTCTATGTTATCCCCAATGGTGTTGCACTTAAACTTTTAAAGATGGGCTCCTCGCTTTTCTGGAAAAAATTATACTTCTGACCTCTATCTGTAAAGAGGGCGACAGTTATAGTTAGAGAAAAAGAGAGGAGGGAAACAGTGACAGAGACAGAGAGAGAGAGAGTGAGTGAGAGAGAGAGAGAGAGAGAGAGAGAGAGAGAGAGAGAGAGAGAGAGAGAGAGAGAGAGAGAGAGAGATGATAAGGCTATTTTATTGTCCTCACACTTTCTGCCTCACCTCGTCAGCGATCTTGTGTATGTATATCCCTGTGGCTGCCGCAGCCTTCCTGGCGTACGGGTCAAACCTCCAGCCCAATGTGTTAGTATCTCTGCACCCCGGATACCTGCACTCTGCGTCTGTGATCCTCATGACTGCCCACCTACTGGCTGGCTTCGTGATCCTTCTGAACCCAGTCAGCCAGGAGATGGAGGATCGCTGCTGTATACCGAACTGTGAGCTTTGGAAAATAGTAATATTTTGCAGTTATAAGGAGAAAAGTAATGAATTTATTGAATTATATTAAAGTAAATTATTATTTTATATAGAATGTAAGATTTGTAATGATTGTCCCAGTTTTCACGGGACGTTGAGCAACTAGCAGATCTGTCTCTCTAACAAAGTTGTCTTGCTTCCTCTCAGGTTTCTGTTTTCGCCGCGTCATGCTGAGGACAGGCATCGTCGGTCTTCTCCTGTTTGTGGCCTTGTCAGTGCCGCAGTTCGGCGCCATTATGGCTCTGATCGGCGGCTCCACCATGACCCTGGTTGTGTTCATTATTCCATGCATGTGCTACCTCAAGCTCTCCTCCATGAAGGGAGACTGGGTTACAGTGTAAGTGTAGCATTACAAGAAAATTCATGGGACAAAAGTGGTTAGTGCAGAAATTGAAAATTTATTATATCTAAAAGGGCTCCTAAGAATGGGAAAATAAATGCTAGGGAAGTGATAGTTATAAAGCAAGACCAGCTATCCAGTTTGTGACCTTTTTTTTTCTCTCTCTTTTTTTTTTAAGGGGGGGGGGGGTGGGTGAGAAGGAGGCTAGATACTTTTTTTTTAACTTTATTTCGCTCCTATCCATTAACTACCATAATGTTTATTATCTTTAGTAGTAGTAAGTAGTAGTAGTAGTAGTAGTAGTAGTAGTAGTAGTAGTAGTAGTAGTAGTAGTAGTAGTAGTAGTAGTAGTAGTAGTAGTAGTAGTACTAATATTACCAGTTGTTGTTGTTGTTGTTGTTGTTGTCGTTGCTGTTGTTTTTATTGTTGATGCTGTGGCAAAAGAAGTAACGGAAGCTGATTTGTTCAAGAATATAAAAACCTGCAACAGAGAAATTAATGCTTTTACATATGCATTTTCTTTTACAAAACATTTATATTTTTTGCTAATTGTCATACTGTCTCTCTCCTAATTCCCTGGCAGTGAAGTGCCGTTCCACGAGAAGGTGCTGTGTGTGGAGATCATACTGGTTGGTGCAGTCGGAGGAGCAGCAGCAACCTACTCAGCTCTGGACGCGTTGACCTACAGTCACTTCTCCATGCCTCTCTATCTTTCCTGGCGTTGACATAGAGTTACTTCTCCATGCCTCTCTATCTTTCCTAGCGTTGACATAGAGTCACTTCTCCATGCCTCTCTATCTTTCCTGGCGTTGACATAGAGTCACTTCTCCATGCTTCTCTATCTTTCCTGGCGTTGACATAGAGTTACTTCTCCATGCCTCTCTATCTTTCCTGGCGTTGACATAGAGTCACTTCTCCATGCCTCTCTATCTTTCCTGGCGTTGACATTGAGTTACTTCTCCATGCCTCTCTATCTTTCCTGGCGTTGACCTACAGTCACTTCTCCATGCCTCTCTATCTTTCCTGGCGTTGACATAGAGTCACTTCTGCATGCTTTTCTATCTTTCCTGGTGTTGACCTACAGTGACTTTTCCATGCCTCTCTATCTTTCCTGGCGTTGACCTTCAGTCACTTCTGCATGCTTCTCTATCTTTCCTGGCGTTGACATAGAGTTACTTCTCCATGCCTCTCTATCTTTCCTGGCGTTGACATAGAGTCACTTCTCCATGCCTCTCTATCTTTCCTGGCGTTGACCTACAGTCACTTCTCCATGCCTCTCTATCTTTCCTGGCGTTGACCTACAGTCACTTCTCCATGCCTCTCTATCTTTTCTGGCGTTGAATACAGTCACCTCTCCATGCCTCACTTTTTTCTTGGCGTTGGCTACAGTCACTCATCCATGTCTCTCTAACTTTTCTGACGTTGACCTACAGTCACTTCTCCATGCCTCTCTATCTTTCCTGGCGTTGACCTACAGTCACTTCTCCATGCCTCTCTATCTTTCCTGGCGTTGACCTACAGTCACTTCTCCATGCCTCGCTATCTTTTCTGGCGTTGAATACAGTCACCTCTCCATGCCTCACTTTTTCTTGGCGTTGACCTACAGTCACTTCTGCATGCTTCTCTTTCTTTCCTACAGTCACTTCTCCATGCCTCTCTATCTTTCCTGGCGTTGACCTACAGTCACTTCTCCATGCCTCTCTATCTTTCCTGGCGTTGACCTACAGTCACTTCTCCATGCCTCGCTATCTTTTCTGGCGTTGAATACAGTCACCTCTCCATGCCTCACTTTTTTCTTGGCGTTGGCTACAGTCACTCATCCATGTCTCTCTAACTTTTCTGACGTTGACCTACAGTCACTTCTGCATGCTTCTCTATCTTTCCTGGCGCTGACCTTCAGTCACTTCTCCATGCCTCTCTATCTTTCCTGGCGTTGACATAGAGTTACTTCTCCATGCCTCTCTATCTTTCCTAGCGTTGACATAGAGTTACTTCTCCATGCCTCTCTATCTTTCCTGGCGTTGACATAGAGTCACTTCTGCATGCTTCTCTATCTTTCCTGGCGTTGACCTACAGTGACTTCTCCATGCCTCTCTATCTTTCCTGGCGTTGACATAGAGTCACTTCTCCATGCCTCTCTATCTTTCCTGGCGTTGACCTACAGTCACTTCTCCATGCCTCTCTATCTTTCCTGGCGTTGACCTACAGTCACTTCTCCCTGCCTCTCTATCTTTCCTGGCGTTGACCTACAGTCACTTCTCCATGCCTCGCTATCTTTTCTGGCGTTGAATACAGTCACCTCTCCATGCCTCACTTTTTCTTGGCGTTGGCTACAGTCACTCATCCATGTCTCTCTAACTTTTCTGGCGTTGACCTACAGTCACTTCTCTTTGCCTCTTTATCTTTCCTGGCGCTGACCTTCAGTCACTTCTCCATGCCTCTCTATCTTTCCTGGCGTTGACCTACAGTCACTTCTCCATGCCTCGCTATCATTTCTGGCGCTGAATACAGTCACCTCTCCATGCCTCACTTTTTTCCTGGCGTTGACTACAGTCACTCATCCATGTCTCTTTAACTTTTCTGGCGTTGACTACAGACACCTCTCTATGCTTCGCTATCTTTTCTGGCGTTGACTTTTCCATTTCTCCATCTCTCCTCACCTTGAACAAAATTGACCTTTGGAGGTCTCATTACTGCTCATAGTTTTAGACTACATCCGTTTTTCGAGGCCTCTATGTCATTAACGCACGACCGAAACGCCCTTTCAATGACCTTTTCCTCTTTTACTCCTGGATTTTACTCCCCCAATTTCAAGGCACTTACGTATAATTGATTTACGTAGATTAATAAAAGCAGTTAGAATGCTATACATGTAAAAGGCTCTATATTTTTTACTTACATCGACTTTACAAGGCCTACATGTCTTTTCCAATCCACAGTCAATTTCCAA
>JAWDGP010001963.1:97500-117500 GCA_033675545.1 Elysia crispata
TCCGACAGTCAGAGATCACCCAAAGAGTTGACCCACTTTATTTGGCGATCCGATAGTCAGAGATCACCCAAATAGTTTTTGTACAAATTCTATTGTGTGTATCATGCAAAAATCAAAAGACAAAACACATTAAAAGAATTAATGTAATGTAAAAAAAATCGAAACAAAAAAATGAGTTTCCTATAGGTTTTAGATTTCGAAAAAAAAAAAGTACATTAAACTTTAAAATATTAGCCACTATATAGATTTTGATCATGAATTATAAAAGTTTGCACGTAGACTTCACATTAACATTGATTTGTAAACGAAAACCATAAAAAGTAGTTGTAACAATTTTTTTAGGTTTTATTTCATTGGAACTCAATGATTACCTTTTTTTACACTGATTGCCATTGCCGCTACTTCTTTCCGTTTGCTTGTGCCGTCATAGTTCCATACAATCATCATCATTTGTGTCGCCTGTGTGCGCGGCAGGGATGCCTAGACCGCATCTGGATGCATTAACTCCAATTTATAGGCAAATTTATTATAATTCTTGTAGCTGAGTGATTGTATATTAAGCGCATGGGGAGGGACATAGGGGGACTGTGTGTGTGTGTGTGTGGGGGGGGGGGGTGACATGAGATCAGATATCGTATGCAAGTATGGCTGAACTCTTCCTGTGATGGAAATTTATGACTCATTTTTACATGTATGAAAAATAATTTTTTTTATATAATAAAAAATAAGGTCAATTTGAGGGAAATTTTTACAGGATTCCTTCACAAAGCTTACTTAGTTGCAAGTATTAAAGATTAACACTCTCAAACACAATGGTAAAAATGAAAATCCTACCGGTTTTGCTACGGTTTTTTTTTAATTTTTGCAGATTAAAAAAAAAATGATCTAATGCGTTTAATGACAAGAGATTGAATTGTTGAAAATGCATGTTTAATTTTTTTTAGTATGACAGCTTCCTGAGAAAGATAGAGGCAAAGTGTCGCTGAAGATAGGGCTGGTGGGCAACCAACGAGACATTTTGATTGTATCTGGATTGAGTACAAGAATTTTTTGTGTGAGAGGTTAAAGTAAACGTTCAAATGTAGCTTTCTGAATTTATTTTGTAAGAAACCGTAAGCTTTCAGGACTTCACTTAAAAATAAAGCTTAGATAAATAACAAGAATTGGAAGAATTTTGTTATTCGTGACCCAAGGCATTATTTCTAAACCGAGATACTGCCTGTTTCATTTGGTTCGAGTTAAGACCAATAGTTGGCAGTCACGATAATCTTCCCTTGGATTCCCCCAAATTCTAGTCGGATGGGCGCACAGCGGATGAGGGAATTCTCCAGAGAAGGATGGGACAACAGAAGGATTAGATTAAATATTGCGGCCAGCACTAATTAGGAGTATATAAAAGCTCCATAACTTTTGTTATTAAACAATTATGTAGGACTTCAACATAGACCAAACAATTTCCATTCAGTTATAAAATGAATATTTTTTAAAAACAATGTAAACACTATTGGCACGTTGTATAGCCATGATATAAAAAAAAAGTTTACAATTGGGACCAAGCACCAAACATAAACGGATATTTTCATGTTGTCCTGAAACCCTTCAACTAGAAGTCTAAAGGATTGCAGTTTGAAGATCTGTCGGTAATCAAATTGGTTATGATTAATCGATTCATAATTGATCTGTAAAATTCTTAAAGATGATTAATGAATTTGTTATTCTCTGACAGTCTCTTTATGTATGTGAGAGGTATGGTAGATTCCTGATAAATGAATGAATAATTATTATTACGACAAGCTTTATGCAGCATGTGGGTGGCTTTTTCTCAAACGGGAACAATGAGGCAAAGTAAAGGACGGTTGATCCTTTTGGGTTTGGCAGAATATAAAGGGTAGGTAGTCTACAAATGATGTTCCAACAGGCACAGGAAAGAAAGAAACAGAGCCAGACAGGGGAGAGAGAGAGGGGGGGGAGAGGGAGGGGTAGAGAGAGAAGTAAGAAGAAGAAGAAGAAGAAGAAGAAGAAGAAGAAGAAGAAGAAGAAGAAGAAGAAGAAGAAGAAGAAGAAGAAGAAGAAGAAGAAGAAGAAGAAGAAGAAGAAGAAGAAGAAGAAGAAGAAGAAGAAGAAGAAAAAGAAGAAGAAGAAAAAGAAGAAGAAGAAGAAGAAGAAGTGGAAGAAGTTGTCTGCCAATATCTACTGAATGCTGTTTCTTAATGGTTATTATTCTTTATTAAACACAAAGAGCTCTACCCAATATTCAAAAGTACTTACAAAGTGTTCGAAGTTATGTTTTATTTAATCAATTTTTCTACCTTGAATGTGTGCACCTCTGAGCAACGAAAGTATCATCTGCGCATGTGGAAAGTTCAGGTTGTTCAGCGCACTCGCTTCATGTTAGCCAAAACTTAAGGCGGAGCTCAGCTTAACTCTTCTATAGAATTTCCTCTGAATGAGGATGATGATAAATTCGATTCTAGGTCCATTATTTAGTCACCTTTTTCTTGGATACTCTAGATTAAACATAATTATATTATTCTTTTAGATTTAGAATAAGTTAGAGGGTAAAATATTCAAAACTGAAACAAAAAGAACTTTTTTCGTTAGAAGCAAAATTAAAGATACCTTATTACTATAGCGAGTATTTAAAATGCTCTTCAAACTCCGAAAGCCTTGAGATTGATTCGTAAAGAGGAGTTTGGATTATGGATATATCCTTACGTACTGTCTTCTTTATTTTATTAGTTTATTGCTTTTTAGGTTTATTATTTACTTTGTTGATAATTTTGTGGTTTGGTTTGGCTTTGGAGTAATGCAAAATAAATTAAAACATTTCTTGCTATATGAAAAAACTTGGAAGTATAAGGAGGCACGCACAAAAAAATGACCATACAGTCTTATATCATTGGAGCCATGACAAGAATAGATTTCATATAGAGAAAAGAGAGGGGGAGGGAGGAAGGCTGCCGGATCCGCATAGCAAAAAAAAAAGATAAAAAAAAAATAAAAATCAGAAATTGCTTTTCGAAATAACTAATCTGCAACTTACTCGATTTGTCTATTACAACTTTCACCACGGATTAAGTCTCAATTCATTTTATTATCATGTTTTGCCAGAGAGGATAGTTGTATTAAAGATATCGTTTCGAAAACATTCTAATATTTGTACCTGTAGTATCTTTTGGCGCGAATGAACTAGTTTCAATAAAACTTTTAGGAAATGTGGTGAATTGTGACCACAACACAAGCCCTATTTCACAAAATATTAATTTTAATTTGAAGCACAAGATCAGTGGCACAGGATTGTGGCCAATTTTTGCAATCTATGGCTGTTGCAAAAAAAAAAAAGAACCTCATGGACAGAAGGTGCCTTTTTTATCCAACTTTTCTCTCTCTCTCTCTCTCTCTCTCTCTCTCTCTCTCTCTCTCTCTCTCTCTCTCTCTCTCTCTCTCTCTCTCTCTCTCTCTCTCTCTCTCTCTCTCTCTCTCTCTCTCTATCTCTCTCTCTATCTCTCTCTCCCCCCTCTCTCTTGTCTCTGTCTCTGTCTGTCTGTCTGTCTGTCTGTCTCTGTCTCTCTGTCTCTGTCTCTGTCTCTCTCCCTCTCTCTCTCTCTCTCTCTCTCTCTCTCTCTCTCTCTCTCTCTCTCTCTGTTTCTATTTATCTATCTGTTTCGCTATCTTCTCCCCCATCTATTTTGATAACTTTTGTCTTTTTATGGCCTTAGATCACGAAATAACAGCGCTGTTCAACATATCAGACGGTTTTCTAATACCATGATAGCCCTGACTGATGAAAACGTGACCACAGAAAAGTAGCATGCACTGTCAAGTATTTTAGACATCAACCAGATCATTCAATTGTAAACAGATCACTATCAACAGATTGTGAGAGTTAGAATCCAATATTTTAGTTCAAAGCATTAAGGTCTAGTTTGTCAATTTTTACCACAGTTGTACATATTACTAGAGAAAAGAAATTTTTACGGCAAAGCGCACATCATATTTAGAAAAACGGAATACCTTTCCGCCTCATACATATCTAAACTTTGTTTGTGACAACGGTAATGAAAAGAGTTACATCAACCAAATACAGCACAATGTACAGCGAAACTTTCATATCGCATCATCCACCCTTCAGTTGTGATGTAATAAGCATCCATGATGAACATACAGGGTTAAACTAGTTGTAGTACATCCGCATTTCCATTTCACACTCACCAAGAAAAGGTCAAGATATCTGATATGTTACTTAAAGAATAATCATGATGCCATTTTCTATATTTTTTAATGGGACCAACATCGATCTGTTTGTTCAATTGGTTTGGACATAAAAGCAAAGTTTAGATCTAAAGTCTAAGTCCAGAGAAAGAATCCAGAGACAAGAACTTTACCATGTAAGCTATCAACGTCACCATTTTGGTGCCGCGATGGGCGAAATGTATTATGCGATCATTTTATTTGCTTCTTATCCGATCTTCTTCATAAAGGTCTTTACTGAGGCTACCTACTAACAGCATCTGATGGACGCCGCTTCTATTACCAGCCGATACTCGCATTATAATATTGCTCTACAGTCCGCTAACCTTCTATAGGTCCATCGATCGGAAGGGCATCAAAAATAATTATTGCATCATTTTTTATGCCCTTCCGCATCCACAAATGACATTCAGATAACTGTACAAAGGAGGCTGCTCTACATAATATATTTCAAAATTAAATCAACTGCGCACTCCGGCAATTACATTGTACCGGTATAGTTCATCATAAAAAATTAAATCACAAGTCAATAATAAAAATTGTATGACTCAGAATAATACTATCCTACTATATCTGCATAATACCGTTTATTTTAATGTGCAGAAATGTTTTCCTAATGTATGATGATAATGAAGCAGAAACATTTTTCCGTACAGCATGGCAAGATCCTCACAAAACGATGATGTTAATTCACCTCATTACTCCTGTAACCAGGCATAAACACCAAATCTTGCGGGACCGTCAATTCCACACACTGAAATATTGAACCAAATTTCTAACACGGGATACAACATAAATTATTCTATCATCAACAGCTACACTCAATTTCCAGAACGTTGGCTTTAAGAATATTAATAAAGTATGAAATGCTTGTCAAATGGATTGATCATTTCAAGATGCATGAAACTCAAAAAGAGTATTATTGCTAAGGAGTTGGAGAGAGCACATACAGGCGGTAGATAAAACAGAGGCTACTGAAATCAGTAAAAGGACGGAGTGTCATGGAAGAAGGAGAACAAATAGATAAGTGAAGCAGAGGTGAAACAAAAATAAGTCTCGAAATGATTAGATTTTAAAAAAATGAAACATGTAATGGAATTTGGAAAAAAAAAACTCTTGTAAAAAGCGTCATGAGAGATTTACACCACACCGTATTCATTGCTGATAAAATGGGACTCTGTGGCCACGCGCATGAAAAGGTCCTGACACCAAGTTCCCACCTAACTTAGGACATCTGCCCAAAGTGGGCCCTTGCTTCCCGAAGAGTTCGGATAGTGATGAAAATAAATATACCTCAAGGAAACCGATTAAATGGCGCCTATTTTCAAACTTTTCATTCGAGAACATTGTATACCCGAAACCCAAACGTCTCGTACCTTAAATGGAGAGAGCAAATCGCACTTTATTAAACTTGTGATAAATAAATTTAAATTACATCTTAACAATACATATAAATCTAGAAAACTGGTTTAAGTAAATTCTAATCAGAAAGACTTAATAAGATTTGCAAGTGGCAGTCTGTGGCAGTCTGTAAAACCTCCAAACTCACAGGCCTCTAAGGCAAAGCTCTGAGCTCCTGAGTCACGCCAAGATCTCCGGATGAGTTAGAAGCAAAACAGTTGTCACCCCTTTATTGCTTGGCGTCCGTTTTTGTGCCAGCCTGAGGAGAGCTTGAGGTCACACAGTCGCTAGATGCTAGAATCCTTCAATCATCCGATCCAATCAGGACAGGTAACATGGCTTGGAGAACTCGCTGTAGACCAGAGCCTCTAGAGCTGTGGCGGTGATGGAAGCCCCGAGAGCAGCGCCAACTATAATAATCTCCACGCAGGCTACTTTCTCGTGTAACGGCACTTCTCTGGCAAATAGGTATGGGATACATACCAATATAGAAATGACACCACATGAGTTCAGCGTTAAAAAGCAGCCATGCATAATTATTATATGATAAAACCTTAAACTGTGGTTATCCGTAAACACCATTTACACTTTGTAAGTAAAAAGAAAAAGCTTTGATATATCTTTCCAAAACATAGCGTAGCTCTAATAGAGAATTCGTTTCCTTTTTTTACATCGCATGGCGTCAAATCAAAGTCAGTATGATGACCAAAGCTATAATGATGCAGCTCTAATAAACACAAGTGCAGTAACTCACATAGGTTCCCATGGTCCTTTCATTGAGCACAGTTTGAGGTAGCACACAGGCGGCACGACAAACATCAGGACTGCGATGCTCGAGCCTCCAACCAGGGACATTATGGCACCGAACTGGGGGATGGATAGGGCGATGAAGAGAGCCAAACACACTACGCATGTGCGGAACAAGATGCGCTGGTATGAGAAATCTGAGGGGCGGGGGATAAAAAATATTAATTGGATAAAAAAGAAACAGGAATTTGGGTGAAAAATGGATGGAGACACAGGGGGATGATGTGAAAAGTGGATGAAGTCACATGGGGTGGGGTAAAATAATGGATAAATAAACAGGAGTTTGGATAGAGAAAGAGTAATATAGGTAAAAGGATAGAGGAACAGAAGTTCAGGTAAAAGTTTAAAAGAAACTCTGAATATTAAGTCAAAGGTGGAAATGGATCAACGAGCAAAAAGTCCGACCTTATTTTCCTTGTAGAGGCAATTGTTTAGGGCAGGTGAGTGGTGAAACAAAACTAGGGGTGAAATTTTGATAAAGAAAGAAAATCTGGATGAAAAATGAACGAGAAGATAATGGACAACTAATGTCTGAGCGAAAAGAGAGAGGAAAAACAGAGATATTCACAAAGATTAAATGAAAGACAAAAGTGTGGACGAGAAAGGATGCACAAAGAATCTAAAATATCAAACAAAGGTCGATTGGAAAAAAATAAGTGGTAGAGAGCTGCATTGCGACAAAGAATATCGACTGAAAGGTGGACAAAGAAACAGAACTCTATGTAAAACATCTAAGGATAGATGTTTTACTGGTTGCAATGTTTATGAAAATATATCTACGATTACGTAAGACATGTATAATCTCGGTAGTAAGATCTTTTCATCTTTCTCATGCGATCTTTTCTAATTTACTTATCTTCTAATAAACAATTTTGTCTTAAAAAGCGCTTCCTATTCTCAATGGAATTTCTCGAATCATATATATCAAGCCACAAACTTTCATTATCATTCTAAGCTATAAATGTGCTGTGTTGAGCAAGACTGTCATAAATATTTGGTAAAGAAAGCAAGATAAATTATTTTGTACAGTATGAGTGAAAATTTCCTAAAATTGGACGAAATTTTAACGGTTTGTCCTGTCTTTGCGCAAACTTCTTTATCTGTTTTGCAAAATGTAGGGGCATTTTAGTGAGGTTTGTTTAGTATAAGCCAATATGATGTAAGCACAAAGTCGTGAAAATTGATCTAAGATAAAAAAAACTATTATAAACACCATAACTCTGATATTATCTGTGCCGCGGGCGAACGTACAGGTCACAGAGGATTTTTATTTTTTGCGTCCTCTGGCAACATCCCGTGATAGAACCTCTCTCAAACATAATCAATAAAATCTATTTTTTCTTACTCTTTACCTTATCATAAGTAATGTGAAATGATTGAGCTTTGCTTTATTTCTCTTGTTCTAGGTGTGTTTCTTTAGTCCTTTCATTGATAAAGTAATTATATAGTATTCCTGCAGGCTTGCTGTGGGATTATTATACTTGGGCCGGTGGCATAAACAACCATAATTTTTCATCAGTGAACAACTGCAGTGAGATGAAACTGGACAAAACAGCTTCTTCCCTAGCAAGCAGCTTACATGGTGAGATTTTCAGGATTTCCTCGCCCTCCTGGCACACTGGGTTAGTGACGATCACAAAGGCGCATAACAAGTGGATGGTAACCAAGATCTGAACGGCGACTAGCATGGGGCCAGGCATCATTGACATGACTATACTCGGCTGGACTTTGGACCCGTACACCAGGAAGCCTTCCACAGCCATAACGATGTAGATGATACTGAGGCCTGAATTGTCGGGTAAAACAAAGATAATTGTTAACGTATTTTAGCTCCATTTCAAAAATAATTTAGCTAAGGAAAGCTTTATACAATAATGCTATGTTTCTTTGTTAAGATCTAGAACTTTTTTTATTTAGGAATAATTATCTCATAAGTTTGGTATTCGGAAACGAGGTTTGAAGATTTTCTTACTTTCTTGAAAAAAGACTCAGTTATTTCAAAGTTTGAGATCGTAGGAGGTTTTCACTTCAGCAGTCCAAGCTGATGCTATGCTGGTATTTCACCTGAGAGGTAATCGAGCTGGCTGGAATTGCAACGCCTCTCTGATGCCTTCATTTATTAGTAAAACAATTTAAATATAGATCAGGTTTTTTGACATGACTCATTTATAAACTACTATCATAATTTTTGTAATAATAAAATCCAATGTGAAATTGAGTTTCATTCTTTGCAGTGATCAAAATTTGCATCTTGATGAAGATACTCTCAAAGCCCAATATTTGAGCTTATCTGTAACTTGATAAAGAACATAATGACAAGAAATGTCAAGTAGCTGTATATTTGTAACCTAATTACTTACTTGAATAGGAAATTAGACAAACAAGATTGAACTTGTTGGGCTGTTTCATGTCTGCTTGGAAGGTTGGGAGCGATGGATGCGAGCCGAAAGCGAAGAAAATCATCCCGAACGACATGAGGAAGGTGGTCCACTTGAAGGGCGAGTCATAGGAGGGAGACAACTGGGGGGCGTCTCGCCCCATGGCGATCAGCAGGAGGACACAAGCGGCAGCTATGGATCCAGCCGCTCCTACACCTATCAGCCTGGAGAGGGGAGACATTGAGAGAGAGAGCAAAAGATGCTGTGACTTTAGTGGATGAACAGACTCTGCACGACCTCTAGTGCGTTTCACGTTTTTCGAAAAGGAGAAGATCAGTAAATTAACATTAGATGGCACTGTATCTATCTTTATGGTGAAAGGTGGAGTGTACTTATAGATTATTGTATATACAATCAAGTTTTGGGGAGGTTTTATGCATGTTTTTCTCTTGTATAAATAATTACTTCAAATTCAAAAACGCTACAATCTGATGCAACATATTTTTTCGGGTGAAATCTCAAGCAGAAAGGAGAGTCAGTAAATCGGCAATATTTGAAGGCTCCAGAACAGCTGGATACGTTCCGAACTCGACTGCAAGTTTCAAGAATATGTAGAGCTATTCTATTTTCTTTCTAATAGTTTATTGGAGCTTTTATTGAAAATTTTAAATTTAAGACAGACACAAAACAAAGTCTTGAACGTTTTTTATGGTGGACGAAACAATCGATAGTGAAATTTTTCAATCAATCATTTAGTCAATCCATTAATCACTAGCTGCTCATGTGTACCTTCCACGCTAACTTTATATGTTTTAAATCATTCAGGCAACTCGTTTTATGGAAACTATCAATTTATCTCGGAAATGGTTTCCCGAATTGTCTTTGGGAGGCTTTCCCCAACAAACTGCTAAAATGTCATGACTCGAATAGCAGTTCACTAATTGTGATAAAATTTAGATGAGCGTTTCTCATACGAATAGTCCATACCATTGGCGTTAATATTGCATAAGTGCATAAGGGAATAGATGCCACTCATCAGGAAGTTCTCAAGCGAGTGGAACCATTTTGCTATATTCTCAATGAGATCGCCATCATTCTTGAAGCTCTGCTCTGCCAAAAGTCTATTCAGACGTCCAAGCAATTGAAAGTCAAAGGAAGGAAGGACTGGTCTGGTTTGAGGATGTGGCAAAACTTTCCAATGGTATTCCTGTAGCCAACTTTAAGTCACTGTTGCTATATGCGGTCCAGCATAGCCATGCTTTAAAATCACCCCTTGCCTCAGGATGACAAAACCATGTTTAACACATGACTTCTCTCAGTGTGTTCAGTGTTTAGCAATATCTAACAGCATTAACAGTGCCACAACAAGATAGAAGGTCCCCAAGTATAACACATTTAATGTCCTAAAATACAGTGGCCATGAATTTCCTTGTAGACTGTTGAACTGTAACAATTTGTTTTGGGTGTCCATGACGACAGATGTTTTGAGGCTATGGAAAATTGTTTGGTCTGCGGGGTTGTTAGATGCACTCATGCTTCATCTCCTGTTATCGAACTATCCAGAACAGGTCCACCCGATCGTAGGTCACCAGCATCATCTCCACTATGATCTCCCCCAGGTATCATTTTGGTCTTTAATGGCATCTTCGTGACGAATCAAAAGAGGCATCTGTTCGCATAATTTTGTTATCATCCGTCCATTGCTTGAGTGCCCCACAAGCCAACATTGGGTATCCCAATATTTTTAATACAGAATCCAATAAATATTTTGTCTTCAGAGGATCTAAGTCATGAACTAAATGTTAAATTTGGTATTGCTTATCTTCATGATGTGAGAGATTACTGGGGACGGCTACAGACCTGCTCATGATCTATATCTTTCCGCCTTATCTTCTCAAAGATACTGCACCACGGGTAGTCTACACGTTTTTGTTTTTTTTTTTTGTTTTGTTTTGTTTTTTCCGCGGGCAGAGGGTGGGTGGGGGGGGGGGTGAAGTTTTGTTGGAGAGTTGCGTTTATCTAGGAGAAATAGGATCATAGTCCGTATCTTTGACTTTCATCACTTTTCATTGAAGGTAACCGTCTTTATTTCGTGACCACTATTAATATCATTGCTTTCACCTATAGTGTTATGTGTTTGGGAAATTAAATTACTCTACTTATTTGCACCGTTTACGGAATGAAAATCTGTGAAATTGGTTTTGAGTTATGGCCATTTCATTTTATTATTATTATTATTTTTTAGAGGAAGGAGGTGGTGGGAGGAGTTGGCTGCAGCCTTAATAAAATGTCCTTACCAGAAATCTTTAGGTGTGCCGCACCAGCATACAGGACAAATGACGGCGCAGATGATTAACTGCCAAAAGCATTTGGGAATATCGACATGAAGATTGGAGACCAGCTCGCTCATGTTTTGGGACGCCATCAGCAAATACACCACACCTTGCCCTAACATTGAGACGTCGATACCCACGGAAATCATTAACCTGTGATGGAAGATTAAAGTAACTTAATGTTGGATTAGGTCCAAAGATTACCTATGATATGAATAGATTATGCAGATCAGAAAAAGATGGTCCGTGTAATGCTCTAAATTTTTATCCGATTTGTTTACATTCAACCGATAGAAACAGATATCTGAGCAAAGTTAAGAATATTTTGTGATGAGAATTTCGATAAAATGTTATGCACCGCATATTTATGCAAATCAACAAAATTATGAAAATATATGGGGTAGCTGTAAAGCTAAATACGTCACTACTTATTATACCAATGTTATTTCATAATTTTCCAATGTAACACCGAGTGGAGAACTGAAATATGATTCGATTTTGTATAACTTATGAAAAATTTATGATGAAATCAGCTTGGATAAACCTAAAAAAAATGACTTTTTAAATCAAAGAAAGTCGACAATCACAAGCTATGCTTGATTATGCAGTAAGTTGCACATTAATCTACACCACGCACTACACTATCATGAGATTTTAATTAAAATGTTTTGTATGTCACACGCTGGCAACGAATATTCCACATAATTTTATATCATGCGTTTCATGCTGTTGCTAGATACATATGAACCGATCGAAACAGCATCACAGTGACTCCTAATATGGATCCAACCCGCAGCCTCTACATCACGAGTCTACCAGGTTAAGCACTGAACCAAGCTGTTAGAAAATTTAAAGTTACTGTGCCGATATCCTTCAGAGTTGACGCCAACAAGTGTGTCTCTTGCTCACCATGCTGTATCTCACCTGAGCCTATTGCCGTAGGCGGCCTGACCTATGGCGGGGTACGGGTAGCGCAGTATGTCCTGCTGCTCGCTGTGTCGCTCCAGGACCAGCACCAGGCAGCGGCCCAGGAGATCAGCGGTGAACATGCTAGCCAAAGCGCACACACAGAATATGATGATACCCACCCAGCCTAGTGAGGAGAAGAGGGGAAAATAACACAAAAGATAGAATGTACATGGTAGCCACAGCACACACACACACAGAATATGATGATACCCACCCAGCCTAGTGAGGAGAAGAGGGGAAAATAACACAAAAGATAGAATGTACATGGTAGCCACAGCACATACACAGAATATGATGATACCCACCCAGCCTAGTGAGGAAAAGAGGGGGAAAAACACAAAAAATATAATATTCATAGTAGCCACAGCCCACAGACAGAGTATGATGATACCCACCCAGCCTAGTGAGGAGAAGAGGGGGAAAAACACAAAAAATATAATATTCATAGTAGCCACAGCCCACAGACGGAGTATGATGATACCCACCCAGCCTAGTGAGGAGAAGAGGGGGAAAAACACAAAAAATATAATATTCATAGTAGTCACAGCCCACAGACAGAGTATGATGATACCCACCCAGCCTAGTGAGGAGAAGAGGGAAAAATAACACAAAAGATAGAATGTACATGGTTGCCACAGCACACACAGAATATGATGATACCCACCCAGCCTAGTGAGGAGAAGAATGGAAAATAACACAATAGATAGGAATTACATGGTAGCCACAGCACACACACACAGAATATGATGATACCCACCCAGCCTAGTGAGGAGAATAGGGAAAAACAACACAATAGATAGAACGTGCAAAGTAGGCCTAGAGGAAACAAAAGACATTCGAATTAGAGAAAGAGATGAGGATTGTTAGCGATATAGACTGAGAGAGAGAGAGAGAGAGAGAGAGAGAGAGAGAGAGAGGGGGGGGGGGAGAAGAGTAGGAGAAAAAACAGACATAAGAAGAGCCGTCTTCAAAACATATTTTAAAAAGCAAATAGAACAAAATAACCGGAAGACAGCAATGAGAAAAAAAAAGTTATAGAAAGATAAAAGAGCGGCACGAAAAAGAAAGGGGATGATGATAAAGTGAGGAAAAAGGAAGAGTTAGATGAAAAAGATAATGCTTAAGATTTTCAGCACGTGTTTTTTTTTTTCATGGACAAACCGGTACACAAGTCTTAATAAAGCAATAATTTTAATACATTTGTTTATCGTTGGCCTCTTTTGTCTTCAAATCAACTGCCTTATTCTCGATTTATTGGTGTGAATTTTTTTTATTTTTCTCTTCTTTTCTTTCTTCAAACTTGACTGTTTTATTTTTCCTGTTTCAACCTTTCGTTACCTTACCCTATTTCTGACTCTGTCACCATTGGCTTTCCCAATCTGTACCTCTCAATAACGCATATTTCTCTATATGTCTCAACATGTCTTTCACTAAAATAGCTGGTTGATAAATTTATCAAACTATCCTGTCCCCAACCGGTGCAGCCCCAGGGCAAGACTCAAACCTGTTCCGCAGAGGGCGTGAGGCAGGCCGAGTACACCCGCGCCTACTGAATAGCCGACCGTAAACAGAACAGTGGTGAGCACAGACATGCCTTGAGGTCCAACATCCTGACTCTCTACCGGAGTCTGAGGAAACAAGTAGCAGAATACAATCATACCTGGATTTAGAACATGAGAAGGCCCAGCTAGGCCAACAGTCTTTCTGGTTTTTCTGCAGGATAAACCAGCTTACACAATGTGGGCCTATAAAGCTCAACTATTGCCTCACGACATGTATGATAAAGCATTCCTTTTTTTTTTATTTTTGCTATTGTTTTCATTCTTTTCTTGTGAATGCAAGCCTTAAATCTTGTATTCTTTGAATCTCTCTCTCTCTCTCTCTCTCTCTCTCTCTCTCTCTCTCTCTCTCTCTCTCTCTCTCTCTCTCTCTCTCTCTCTCTCTCTCTCTCTCTCCCCCTCTTCTTCTCCTTTTTCTTCATCTAAAACGTTCTGTTTTCGTTCTGTCTTAAGACTGTTTCTTTTTTTCTCTCTCTACCTCTCTCTCTTGTTCTTTTTGTCGTTGTTCCTCTTCTGCTCTTTCTCTATTTCTCTCAATCTCTTATTCCGTCTACATTTTTTCTATTCTTAATATTCTGTCATTCTCTTTACCTATCAATGAATGTATCTTACCAATTCTCTTTATTGTTGTTTTTTTCCGTTCGTAAAAGCGGAAAACTTAATTTGAATGGTATTTTGCAACAGGAAAAAAATCTTGTACTCTAAAAGCTTCTGAACTGGAAATCTCCCATGAAATTTTGCCAACATCAGTAATGTTTTACGGAGGCAGACGAACAAATGTTTCGACTGCTATTTCTCTCAATACAAGCATTATTACCATTACTGCTCCTTTAGCTACAATTTGCTCTGCTGGTACTGCTACTACTTATTTCTACTACTACTACTTCTACTACTACTACTACTTCTACTACTATTACTACAACAACAACAACAACAACAACAACTACTACTACTACTACTACTACTTCTACTACTACTACTACTACTACTACTGCTGCTGCTGCTGCTGCTGCTGCTACTGCTGCTGCAACTACTGCTATTACTTTTTATGCTCGATGTATTGATCAGGCGTAGGGTTTTCGCATTGATAGGCATCGTGTATTTTCTTTTATTTTGGGATAATTTTTTTCTGATCATTTAGCTTTAAGTTACTTTATTCATAATAATTAGGAACTGGAATATATGAATAAGTATTGCATGTAAACGATAATTCATTTATGTCTGCATCACTACGAGGTTTGCTTCCTGGGCTGTTTCTCTCTTTTATCAGTTACACGAACGTTGGGATGGGTGAATATTTTCAACGCATTACAAATTATAGAATCAGTTTTTTATGTAGCCGTCAACCAGTGCTTTTAGCGCTTCTCTTTAACACTTTTAGTCGTTGTTATTTAAATACAAAGGAAAGAAAAAAAATTAATACACCAACGGTAAAGAATCCTTTGCAATATGGATAAGGCTGATCACACCATCTTTCCCAAACCACTACCAAACCGCCTGAGAGTTGTATGGACTTGAGCGTTAAGGCCCTGTTATAGATAAAAGATAACCCTAATTTGCGCAGTTGCTGCATTTGTGTTTTATTTTTACTCATCGAGTGAGAGGCGTGTCAACATATCCTAGAGAAAGTTTCTCGTTTAAAGTTGTGCCTTGTTTTGTCAGCATTACTATAAGTTAATGAGATAAGTAATCTGTTAGTCACTAGCGTTTATTTTTTCCAAGATGATCCGCACAATCTGATCACCACAAATGTTTATTTTTAATTCGTCCTTTAAATCTAAGAGGAGTGAATTGCCGTCAAATAATAATGTCGCCCCTCCATACAAAGTAGCTTTAAATAAAATATCGGCACGTTCAGAAGAGCTTCGCATTATAAAGGCATCAACTGAATTGCTCTTCATAACTTTTTCAAATGACACATCCAATTAATAGAACTCAATCAAAAAGAAAATGAGCGCCACAGATATGACGCATTAATCAACGTATGTACTCGATCATCTCGACAGGCGACCGTCATTTGTTTATTTTGTCCGTTAGGTGATTTTGGTTCTGCTTTCCTTTGAAATTAATTTTCTCATCTTTTTAAAGCTGCAGCAGGCATTTTAAGTGGTACCCTGCAGCAGTTCGAGTTATATGTTTTTAAAAAAGTTATGGTAATGGTCTTGTCTCTTTCTGTTCCATTGCTGACTTCCTATTTCTCGAATCTGATTGTAGTGTCTGAACCTTGTGCAGACCACTTTACAGTCTTCCTCCTTCACGACGGAGACCGAAATGGTGACGTCACTACCAATCAGGGTACAGTTCTTCTTTCTGAAATCTTTTTGTGAACTCAGAGCTAGATCTATCGCTAGAATCTGGGTTTTGTCTCGACTTAAGGACATCTTTGAAAAACTTGAACGGGTCTATGTTGATTCCTACAACTAAACAGGACGTTAGCGAAATGCTTTTCGAAAAAGAATATCTTATATTTGTAGTTTCTAAATTCTCAAGCGAGATACTCGTCACATTAAGTGCCTTATTCATGCCTTTATAAAGTCTAGCTACAATTACGACCTAATGTACTGAGCATCCTTGATGGAAACAGGGGTAACATAGCAGCTGGCATCTGCATTTGCATTCCACAATCCACATCACCAAAAGATGTGTAGCGTTTTCAAAGCATGTCTTTTTAGTTATATGCATACTTCATTAATATAAAAAATTATAAAGCGAGCTAATGTTTTACGTCAAACGCTTATTGTTAAGTGTTTCTTATCACTAAAGAGCAGCGGCAATTCCGGTCCTTCAAGATGTGTAACGATTTCACTGGCAGTTCGGACCTTAGACGCATTCTCTGCACACTTGATGGTAACCAGACCTTTTGCCATTTTGGCATTCTGCTCGAATTGTTATGGAAATATAACGCGTGATCAAATTAAATAATCACTTTTAGGATTTTGACTCAGTTCATTTTACATTAGAGGCAAACTCTTTCGATGTTATCATTGCCAAGTCTGCCCACTTCTTTTAGATCTTTTTTAAATCTGAGAGTTCTATAGTTCTTTAAAGGTCCACATTTATTTATTCTTCTAGAATGGATGTTCGAAAAATTGGACATCAGTTGAAAACGCGACTCTATTTTGCTACAAGTAATGTATGCCCTTTCCTGGTTTACACATTTTATTGAACACATTGAACTTTAGCAAGGACACGGCGAAAGGAAAAGTTCCATCCAAACAGGCATTTATCCTTTATGGTGCTATTTATGTGTAGTAAAGATCTAGAGCAGGAACATTATGAGATAGCAAGAAAGTAATCTCATAACGTTATGTGAAAACAGCATGTAAACATTTTAATCATGAAACAAATCATGAATTTCGATCAGGCATGATTTAAAATATGATGACACGTGGTTAAAAAAAAAAACCGCAAAAACAACAGTATTACCAACAAAATCACTAAAACTGCACCAACCGCAATAATATCAACAGCAACGCACACAATGCCATTACAAAGCATTATAATCGCTGTACTTACGGATGGACTAAGTCGCATGTCGTCGGCAGAGCAGCCGTTCCTGAATGGTACGGCTTTAGTTAAATACTTTTTAATTTCCATTGGAAGTAGAAATTAATGTGGACAGATTTTGAGAACCAAAGAATTCTGCTCTCTTTGGACAAACTGTGGCTTTGTATTTTGCTTTTATTCTCGTATTCGATCTTTGTATAAATAAAATATTCCTGCATTTACATATAAAATAATGTCCTTGTATGTCAAAGCTCATAAACACAGCTCAATAACACTATCCTATATGAAGCAGAGTAAAATGTCTAATTAATGACAGAGAAAGAGAGTTAGACTCTTAAGTCCTTCGTTCACTCCACCACAAATGTGGCACAGCATTTTGTGTAGCAGTAACGAGCAGTGAATCATGGGAAGACCTTCAAAGTTCGAGAGCTTTAATTGTTATTCATTCTGCTTTTAAGCTCAATATAAATGTATTAGCATACTTTTGTATCTCCAGCCAGTAAGTCTCTCATCTTTTATTGTGACCTATGTCACAGGTGGCAATAATAAAAGTTTTGAAATACACTGAGGTACAGCGTTTTCCTCCTGGACGATTATTGCATTATTTTACACATCCATAAGTCTGGTTCTGCTATTGGTAGACAGTCATGCTCTAGAGCATTGTGGTCATGAAACTGACGTAACGGTACTCACTCGATGTTTCTATTCTACTATTTGTATCCAGCAAACGCTGATATTTATACCTTTTTTTACCTCAATCAAATCAATAGAAAGAATGTGTTGATTACGATGAATCAACATCAGTTGACATGGCACAACCAGGTTAATTTCTTTTTTGCCTATTATTGTTCTTTTGAAGAATAGGTAATAGTAAGCCTAATATTTGAGCACTAAAAACGTTGATAGAGGGAAGTGGCAGTGGTGGTAGGTACTAGTAGTAGTCGTTGAAGTTGTAGCTGTAGGAGTAGCAGCAGCAGCAGCAGCAGCAGTAGTCGTAATAGTAGGGGTTTTGCTCCTATCCTACTTTAAGTTTAACTTTAAAGAATCCATGACTAAGTTAGTTTCGAGGTTGAGACTTAATAGGCAAAAATTTGACAGAGATTTGTTTGGGGGAAAAAAACGATCTGAAGACTGAAACAATTTTCTTAAATATTCTTCCTGCTCAGATCATGTCAGGATATAGATATAGACAGCTTGATTCATGCATGAAACAGATTACTGGCACTCAATTTTTTTTTATACCAAATGTTCATAAAAAGTTCCTGGAATCTTACTGCTAATATATCATAATAGCCAAAGATTACCGCTCTGCTTTTTTTTTTTTTTTCTACATTTTCTTCTTCAAAGTCATTAACTGAACAGGAGCAAAGTTAATACGACTGAGGACTGTCTCAAATTTTTCTCAATAAAAGCTAAAGAAAATTTATAGATTTAGACTACAATTTGCCTCTACAATCTCATTTTGGCTTAACATTTAGACATATTGCCTTCCCTTCGCGGTTAATGAAAGGAAATTCAGGCTTGTTTCACAATTTGTCATTCATGTGCAATTATCTCATACAGAGTTATTGCGCAACTTGCATCATCCATTATCAAGGACTTAGCAAGTTAGATAAAAAAATGTGCAGGTTTATAAAACCAGGTATTGACAATCAACAAATAAATCCGTTAGGTACACCAATGGGATTCAGTGATGGTCTTCCACTGTTATTCATGATTAAACATCATGGTAACATAAACTTGTTATATGCCACTCCTTTCGAGAAAACACATGAAATCTGTAAGGAATGCTCATTAAACTCCTTGAAAAACCTTTTGTGCACAACCATCAGTTATTTATTCAAATATAGTTCTTTAATATTTTTATCTTTGGCAATAATGTTAGTATTCAGTATTCATCATAACTATTTATCATTATTACAATATCATTGAAGTGATACAAGTATTAATGCAACTGATTATAATCATCTTTAGAATACAATTATACCAGAATCTCTTGCGGCTTTCACATAATTAAACCATTATCGTGTAACTCAAACAAAGGCAATACTCTCTGAGATGTTGCGGTTACTACTGACTATTTGCAGCATAGTTTTAATGATCAAGAGCTCCGGGAAATATTGGGGGCAATCTTCGTATGTAGAGGGTAATTAGTGCTTTTGGGAGGCTGAAAAGTAGACGTTTTCATACGACTTGATTGAAGTAGATTAAAGTTATAACTTTGCATTTTTCCACCATCCTAGTCAAGCAGTTTTTTCATAAAATACGAGGTCCGTTTCATAAATAAGTTTCCCTACTCTATAAAATCAAAACCGTCTAAGCTATAAACATGAAATTTGGCACACTGAAGGATCAAACCTTTTGGGAATTCGCAATGAAATGTTGAACGGATACAAAATAGCATTTACTTTTCTGAAGTCCATTGGAGCAAAATGGCCGGCATAATAGAAAGCTCACCGGCACACCAAAATTTTTCAAGATATGACATCCGTGTCATCATAAAATTTTCTGTTATTTTGGGAAAAGATGCATCATGCATTCACAAAGATCTAGTGACTGTTTTAAGAGAAAATGCTCCTTCTATTCAAACGGTAAGAAAGTGGGTAAAAGCTGTTTCAGAGGGACGAGATGACATGGAAGATGAACCTCGTCCTGGCCGACCTGTGACAGCATGCAGGGATGCAAACATTTCTCAAGTTCTCGTTTCATTGAGTGATGACAGACGAAAAACTTGTGAGGAGATTTCTACGGAAACATCGATGTCTAGAACGTCCGTGTTTAGAGTTCTAACCAAC